>BRDA01011506.1:33029-57565 GCA_036984385.1 Crenuchus spilurus | reverse complement strand
ATAAAATATTGACATTTGCCATCTCCACATCATTGCATTCAGTTTTTATTCACAATTTGTATAGCTTCCCAACTTTTTTGGAATCCGGTTTGTACATCAAATTTTATTTATTCATAAAAGTATCAGTACTGTATTTAAAGCCTTATCCCAGTCGTTCTTCAAACATTATGGCTACATTCATAATTTGGCTACATTAATCATTTAGAATTCTTAGATTGTTAACATTTTATTGTGCAAATGTTACATCATTGAGGCATTTACTCTATTGTACATCTCTGATGATTGTATTACTGGAGGCTTATTGTTACCTTACATTTTTAAGATCGTTGTAACTTCAAGCTCCTGCAGATGCCGTTGCACAAACATGATTGGGCTATAAATACCTGCAGGGTGTATGACAGACTCATAGATTGAGAAGAAGTGGTTTAAAGCAGTGAATGTCTCATTTGATGTCTGGAACATGGGTCACAAAGCAGATATTATTGCAGATTGGCAATAAGGAGTGATTGCAATTGGGTGCCAAAGGCCACAGTGGGAAAGAGTTAGCTGAATTTGAATATGTATTGAGGTGTATGGTCACAAATTTTGCAAAATTTATGGTCTACAAAGGTCATTCTCCTCAGAACTGTGGCCCAGTGACAAAACTGACCACCAGCAGGTTTCATGATATGAAAATCACTTCAATTCCAGGCTAGAATTGCTTCTATAAGTCAACTCAGGTCCTTCACAACCAATTTCAGAGAGAGCATTCCACAGTGAACTGAATACCATGAACATATCAAGCAGAGTGTCAGTAAAAGTTGTGTGCCATCAACCACAATTCAGATGTCAATTTCCTGTAGCCTGGAACTTGTGGCACTGCTGGTAGACCCGTATGACTGTACGCTTCAATACATCTGCAAATTCAGCTACTTCACACTATAGCCTTTGGCCCAAATACTATCACTACTTTTTGCCAATCATTCATATCTGCTTTGTAAACCACTTTCCACACATCGAACAAGAAATTCCCTGGACTGTACCCTTCACACACTCCGCAGCTATTTACAGCCTGATCATCCTCATGCAACCTCATCTGCAGGAGCCTGAATTAATACCACCTAAATCATGAAAGGTGACCATTTTTTTGTTCGGGGAGCTTTTGATCTGCAGTATATATGACGTTATGCTGTAATGAAGTTGAGGGAAAATTTTTACTTTCCTGGAAAAAAACTGCACTTTCTATAATATTCCAAAGCATTTGAATAGACTTCAAAACTCACTGCATTCTTATTGTAGGCTTCTGGCTAATTAATATATCAGTAATGAACACATTCTTGTTTAACCTTGTTTTGATGATTGTGAAAATACTAAGTCTTTAAAACACTCTCAAAACAGTCACTGAGACTGAGACTTTGTCCAGATGTCCAGGTTTCATGCTTGTGCTTCAATGGCAACACTGGGATGCATCTAGTGTAAGCAGGCCAGACTGTAGAGGAGATATTGGCAGGTCAGTTCTTGGGGAAGGCTGTTTAGGTGTGAAGCAGGCGATGGACTCGCTGGAGTTGAGACTGAGACAGCACAAGCCGGTGTACCTGTTCCTGCCCTCGTGGACACGGTACCATTACGCGGCCAACCAATACGGCATCCTCCTTCCTTTCCTCCTTTGCCTGTTTAGACAAACAATATTGTCAGTATTATTCCTAGTTCATTAAGAACATTAGATTGAGTTTTCAAAATGTGTAATTAGAAACACGTAAAGTAAAATCAAATACGCATTTAAATATGAAATCATAACATTGAAAAGTACTGAGTTGCTAGTTAACAGATGATTATGCTTATTGATAATTTTATCAGAAAACCCAACCACATAAATGCACTGTGTAATTATACAATTACTCATTATATATTTAGCAATGTAGTTTCTCAGTGGCTGATATATACAAGGTACACAGTACACAATTTTGTTATATTATGTACAATAATGATTTACATGATATATTTACATACTTAAATACAATACTTAAGATACAATATCTTAAAAATTCTGTGAGTTGTCTGTTTTGAAGTTTTATTTCCACTTTGGATATTTTATTATAAACTAATTATATATATTTCCAGTTTGAGTAAATTACTATACAAACATTATCAGCATTAAAACTAAAAAGGCTTGAAATGTGTCACTGAATAAAATATAATTTTTTAAATTTACAGTAAATTATAAACACAAACTTCACAATATTCTGATTTATTCTGAATATTCAGAAAGTCTTCATTTTTATTTACAGCTTCCTGGTATACTATTAATTGGTTGACAGTTGCACTGGACTAATGTATTACACACAAATGTTTAGTATTTTATTTATTTTTTGATGAAGTTTGGATGCAACCAACTTTAAAAAATATATAGTTTTACATACTATTGTATATTATTAAAATACTACATTATTTTGCATTATTTGCAAGCACTAGTGTACATATACTTAAATAAAAAGACTAGCAACACATATTTGTGTATCAAAATATAATTTCAAATGCTGATTTTTGATGACTGGAGTCTATTAGAATTTGAGTGGATGAGAAAGTACTCGTTGATCTGGGTGTAGAATGAAGGAACTGTCTCAGTGTCTTACCTTCACAAAGGAGGTGCAGGGGAATGTGGCAAAGTCAGAGAAGACCTGAGCTCCTGGCCGCTGGGATACCACATGCTCAGACACTTCATCCTGAAGAAGTGAATGATGTGTTAGAATGATGATATTGATATTTCCTTCTGATGATTTTTTCCTTATGATGCTTTACCTTTAGTCTATCGAGAGTGTCACTAAGAGACTGCAGCCTCGCGGTCTGCTCCAGGAGCTGTGCACTAGGATTCACTGTAAACACAAAAGTTACATATGACTAGTGTACCTCCAAAAACCAGAATATTATAAAATAATGCATTTGTGTTCATAATTTAATTCAAAAAGGTAAACTGTCATTTTTACATTCATTACATAAAGTGACATATTTCAAGCTTTTTTTTTTTTTTTGTTCTCCTGTTGCCAATTTGGAGAAAACAGTGAAAGTGACACATTGGACAAGGAAGCACCTCCACATTTAACCCATCCATAAAGTAACACAAGCACACACGGGCACACACACACACACACACACACACACACACACACACACACACACACACACACACACACAGCTACACACACACACACACACACACACACAAAGTGGGCAGTGAGCACACAAGTGTCCAGAGCGGTGGTCAGCTCTATCTATGGTGCCCAGGGAGCAGTTGGGGTTGGGTGCATTGCTTAAGAATACTTCAGACATGTCCTGCTGGATCAGGGAATTGAACCAGTAACCTTTTGGTCATAAGGCCAGTTACTTAATTACAAGCCCATGGCTGCCCCCAATAAATTGACATAAATATTTACTGTGCTAATGTGCAGCACTTTGAACACATTATCATAACTAACCTGGAGATTTTCCAGTGATGTCCACCACTTTGACATTGGCACTCATCTGTAGCAGTGTTTCCAGCAGCTGGTCAGTTTTGCGGTACAGGGCGCTAGACAGAACCTCCGGCCTGCAGCCCTCTCTCCAGCCCAGCTTAGGCACATTCAGTGGAGGCAAAGAGGCTAACTGAGCACGCATCTTCTCTGCCTGCAGACAAGATCATTCACAGAGTGAAAAAAAGAAAAAGGTTGGAATTTCTCCAGTATACAATAAATTATATTAATAATGTCTGAGATTCATTCCAACATCTGTTTATCCATAAACTATTAACTCTGTAAGTATAAACTCAAGGTCCATGTCTGAAGGAGGATATCTGTGTATGAGTTTGAGGGTTAATATAAGAATAGATGACCTTCAGGATGTTGTTCTCATTCTTCAGCCGTTTTATGCTTAGTCGTTGCGCTTCAATCTGTTGAGTCAGCAAAGGGGAATCTATCACCTGCACACCTCCAGCAGCACACACTCCTATAGCACCTACATACACAACAGTGATATTTTAAAAAGTCATAAATGCTAATTTTGAAGACTTTTACAGTGTCTGAACAATGGTTAACAATTCATTGATCTATAATTAGCTACACTGCTAAAGACAGTGTTTCAAGTACAATCGGTAAAGGGGAATACCACCAACTTCTCAAAATATCTGCAAAATATAGACGTAAACAAATACATTCAAAGTAGTATTATGTAAAAAACATCATTCTAGAGAAACTTAGCAAGTCAGAATTGTCCATAGAGGTGAAAGGAACAAGACGTATCACATGCTGAAAGCTACCTGACAGAATGTTGTTACATTAAATGGATATGTTAGCCAATGGCTGAGACTTTTAAGATAAGATTTTGGTCTAAAATGTATTTTTAAAAATATTTGCAAGGTGTTTATGGCAAAATAAATCTCAAATCTCATAAAACTTCTAATCTAATCAAATTATATATAAAATGTTTACATGTAGGTTCACTTATCATGAATAATAAATATCTAGATATGTACTACAGACAGCACAATCTCTAGCTCCTTTCATCACCACTGTAAAGAAATCAGAGTTAATACGTTTCTCTACAAAAAAATAATTTCACACCAGTTCACTCTGAATGACTATTTACAGTGACACATCAAAAAATAAAATATCATTCAAAAGTTTTTTTTATTTTTTTTTTTTATGAAATTATGAACAAACATGAACTTTTTCCACAATATTTTCATTTTTGGAGACATTTTCTGTACATGTTAACTGAATTATTCAGAAGTCTTGAAAATGTATGGAAGTTTATCCCTTTTCCTATGAAGTTATTATTTCAGACATTTATAACATTTTTGTATGACACAGAGAGACGTCACGCAAACAGAAGATTAAAGATACTATTTCTAAACTATTTCTGATTGATGTGATCTGGAATTCAGGCTGTATAAAATGTTCACAACATCCATGCTGTGTTGAAATGTGTCTGAATGTGTGTACATGTAAGCACAGGTCTACATGCAGAAACACAGAACATCTGAGGGGGAAAAGAAAGAGAGAGTAATGTACAGCAAATGGAGGGTCCGGCACAATTTACCTCTCTGCTCTTCTGCAAGGTAATAAAAACAGATAAAAGGAGAGATATTAGACAAAGGTAGAACCAAAAATACTGTGGAAAATGCAAAAACAAACAAGCAAAAACCCCTCCATTAACTTTGACTTTTATTTCAAACAGTATGTAGCCACGATATTTAATGTTTTGTCTGTTCAAATTAATTTAATTTTTTAATATACATCCATTCCTGCATTTGATTTCCAAAAAAGTTTGCATGGTGAAGCATTTACCACTTTGTATAACTGCCATTCCTTCTCCAAACACTTGACATTTTGGATCAGAAGATACACTAAGCAGTGATATGTTTCAGAGTTTAATTTGTCCCATTCTTCCTGCAAACACATCTAAAGGTGCAATAGTACATGCTTGTCATCACATTTTTCATTTCAAAATTCTCCACACATTCTCTGTTGAGGACAAGGCAGGACTGTACTCATACCCTCTTCTTCTTCAGATATACCTTTGTAATGTGTGCAGCATGTGATTTTGCATTGTCTTGTTAAAAATGTGTGGATATCCCTGAAAAACATATCTTGAAGGCAGCATATATAATCTCAGTGTACATTTCTGTATTAATATTATCATCACAGATGTGTAAATAACCTCTGCATGACAGACCCTGGCTTATGGACTTGTTGCTAATAACAGTCTGGATGGTTCTTTTTGTGTTTAGTCCAGTGCATACAGTGACAGTGTCTTCCAAAAAAACTGGAATGCTGAATTATCTGGCCTAAATAGACATTTCCATGGTGTGATGGTCCATCCCAAATGCCTCTGAGCCCAGTGCTTCAGGATGTGGTTAACATCAGGCTTATTCTTACAGAAAAAGTTTAATTTGCATTGAGAAAGGTTGCCAGCTCCCTTGCCCATGTGGTTTTATAAGCTATTGGTGAATGATGGTTCTTGATGCAGTGCAATTTGAAGAAGTGGAGATCATGGGCATTCAACATACACTTGTGCTTTTGTCCTTTATGTAATGAAATTCCTCCAGATTCCTTAAATTGTTTAATGATATTATGCACTGTAGAGGAGAAATATGCAAATGTCTTCTGATCTTTTTTTGAGGAACATTGTTTTTAAACATTTTAATAATTCCTTCATGCATTTGTTGACAAACTGGAGTTCTTCTGCCCAACTTTGCTTCTCAAAGCCTCAGCCTTTCATGGATACTGTTTTTGTATAAAATCATGATTATAATCAACTGCTGATGCAGGAATGGATGTATATTAACAAGTGAAGTTGGTCAAACAAAACATGAAACATACTTTCTGCAATTAAACAAACATTCAATTAAATGTAAGAAATAATGTATGTTTTATTTTTCAGTTTCAATAATGTCCCAACTGTTTGTGATTTGGGGTTGCATATTATTTCATGTATTTAATATTAATATAACAGCTCATTCCAAACAAGTAATTCCATTGGACAGAGACAATTAATATGTGCTAATATAGAATATAACAGCATTTGAGCTTTTAACTATACAGTATCTTCCTCTTTACAGGTGTGTCCTATGAACTTAATTACATTAAGTAAATGTGCTGGAAAATGTTTATGTGTTGCTTGGCAACAGTCCAATCCCAGTCCAGTTATGAAATATTTGTGTTGGTGGAGTTAAATAAATGATTAAATAAATAAATGTCATATTTGTTTTGGACATAGACTGTGTGTATTTATATATAGTTTATAGTTTTGGCTTATTACTGTTTACTAATAAAGTCAGCTTCTAGAGCTGTTGTATAAAAGTAATATCACATTTAGGATGGTGCTGTTATACTGAATATCATCACTGTGATTATCTTTGCTTATGTTTTATTTTCTTATTTGTTGTGTTTCAGTCCAAATATTTTTAATGCAAGTGGGTTTTGGCTGCTTTGGCTATTCATCTTTTTTGCAAAAATAAAATAAAGGTGGATAAAGCTACACTGTTATACACACATTTTTCTGAAGTGTCATTAAATAATATCCTAATCAGACAGATAATTGGAGAGTCCTTAACCTTTACAGCATTTAGCAAATGCTCTTATCCAGAGCAACATACATTTTTTTAATTGCTACAGTTGTAGGCAAATGTAATGTTTGGGTTCTTGTCCAAGGACTGTTATTGGCATAGTGCAGGGGTAGGCAACTCCAGTCCTGGAGAGCCGGTTTCCTGCACAGTTTGGTGATCTACCTGATCAAACACACCTGATTCAACTCAGCGGGCAATTAGCATGTTTAATTGTAGTGTCAGAGCAGTGACATCACCAAACTGTGCTGGACACCGGAGTTGCCTAAGCCTGGCATAGTGGATTGTGCTTGTACAGGTTAAGTACTGAACCCCTAATCTAATGGGAGAATGCATTGTTACCCACTACAGGTTACCAACAGCCAAGAGTCTTTATATTCAGTATATTTATTGATATTTCATCTCACCTGTTGTGATACCACCAGTCACAATAGATGCAATGCCTGAGGCGGGACTTCCTCTCAGACCCTCAATGGTCATCTTTGATTGGCTATTTATTCGCTGCCTCAACTCTGTCTTCTCTGCTTCAAGCTGGTCTATGTCAGCCTGCAGAGCATCCATGGTCTCTTCAAAGTCCCTACCACACAAAAACACACACACACAAGCACACACACAAAGAAACACATTTTTGATAAATTTGCCTTGTACTAGTGCATCTCCAAAAATTAGAATATCGTGATAAACTTTATTTGTCTACATACCTTAACTCAAAAAAGTAAACTGTCATAATTTTGATTTCATTATACATAAAGTGACACATTTCAAGGTTTTTAGGTTTGAATGTTTAATGGTTATCAGACAAAATTTTATATTCTAATAATATAATACCAGCCATGACCTGGTGGTTAGAGATCTGTTCTTGTGATGGGAAGGTCACCACTGAAGTGCAATTGAGCAAGACACCTAACCCCTAACTGCTAACCAGGCACTATGGAAAGGGCTGCCCACCACTTCAGGCACATTTTCTCACAGTGTAGTGTGTTCACTAGTGTGTGTTTCACTGGACAGATTGGTTAAATGCGAAGGTCAAATCCCATTGTGTGCAATCACATTGATAATATTTTAATCTAATTTGAAAATGTAAAAAATAAACGATTTAAAGGCCTGTTTATAGGCCTTTTACAGTGTAGTCTATAGCTGTATAATATAAAAACATATTGTTACATTAATTTGATTATACTGCTTCACACTGTGAATGTAATCTGTTCCAAACACTTTTTTCAAGCATAGTGGATTATTAGACTCATCTTGTCGTAATTCATCCAAACAACCCCAAGAACACATCTGGACAGGAAACACTCTGACATCAGTATTGCAAAGATCAATACTGTGATAAAGATGAAAAAGAAATAGACTGTAGTCTATGTGCATTGCAATCTCTATCTCTGGTTCAATAACACTTACTTCTCTTTCTTCTTCAGCAGTGCCTGCGTCTCATTCAAAGCAGTCTGGATTTTTTCCACTCGTTCATCTGCGTCCTTCGATGCACTGTCCAGCTTCTTCTCCAGCAGACTCAGACGCACATTAGCCTCACTCAGCTCCTCGCCCTGCGCTCACAGAATGTGACAATGAGACTGTGAGGTATCAAATAACCTGACTCTATACACAAAACAGATTTCCAATAAACAGTGAACACACATCAGGTATAGGCAAATATAACCAGAGATGAAGAGTTCATACAATTGCAAAAGTTAAATGATCCTTTTTTGATTTTCAAAATTAAGTGAATACATCCTCTGTAGAGAACAAACTTCTACATGTTACACAGAGCATTTCCTGAATTTTACATATAAACTTAAAAACATAAAATAAGAGCTGCGCACAACTGACACATCAATTTATATTAAATATAATGTACATACATACAAGTTTGTGCATTTATATTTACTGTATATATAGTGTGTGTGTGTGTGTCTTTGTGATCAAAGAGGATGCTCTCTGTAGAGGATGTAACTAATTATTATTTAGAAGACTAACATAATATGTCCCCAGGAGTGCACAAGAAATGGAAAGTGATTTGAATGTATTGAATTATTAGCACTGCACACCAGACATTTCTGCATTGTGTCAAAAATACCATTTTTGAGACATTTTTATTTGTGGTATTTATTTTCGTGAATGTGGTGTAGATTTGAATACATTTTAATGTGTCCTGATGTAAGTGTGCATACCTTTATTTTGAGGGATTTCTTCAGCTCTTTAATGACTGTTTCTCTATCCTCCAGTTTGAGTCCGAGTCCCTCAGCATCTGTGATTTCTGCCCTCAGTGCAGCAGACCTCACATCTACCGGAGCTACCTGCAACACACACACACACATCAACATCCATATGGCCACTGTCAAAATTCTGTGTACAAACTGATTATTTTACGAGAGAGAATTTTAATGTATCCTAATGCACTTCATTATTAAACCCAGCCTGAGCTGAAGTAGGTGTAAAAAAAAAACAAAAATGAGCAGGGCAGAGGTTACTCCAAGGCTAAGGTTGGGAATCTGTGATCTTTTTCAATTTAAATACCACAGCAGGTGGTGGACAGGGTCGTATTTTTGAGTTTTTGTTCTTCTAACATTTGTTTCCTCTCAGGACATTTAATTCCTCTGTTGCCTTTGTCTTGTTCACTGGGGAGCCAATGTGTAATATTATGTTGTGAAAAGCTCTAAATAAAGCTGACATGGTGTGAACTGAACTGAACTCACTCCACTCTGCGGCTTCTCAGAGTCATACTCTCCCTCCTGCATAGCCGTGGCCATCTTGTTCATGGTTGCGATGACAATGCTGCAGGACTGACGAAGGCACTCATAGGGGTTTATACCCTGAGAGCCATAGATCTGAACAAGAGATATAAATGTCACGTAATTGCACACACGCACATACACACACACACACACACAGACACACATTCACAGACCTACCAACCTTGTAATTTTTTTTGAGAAGCAACTTACTGCGGCACGACAGAGACACGGTATGGCACGGTGTGGCGGGAGCTCAAGCACATTTGCTGATAAGTATTGATTGAGTTAACATGCTAAATTATTATTAAGCACATGGTTCCCACTCACCACCATATCAAATTATTCAACATACAAGTATTACGAACACTTTTACAGTATTTATACAAATTCATATATTCAATCATTAATTATTTACTATATAAAAATCTGCCACATTTTTAACTACCTATATTCAATCTACAACCACGTATGCATCACCATACATCAATATGCACCATCTTTAACTAGTCATACTGTACCTCCCTATACACAATGTTATACAATCCTTTCCCCGTTACACAACCCTATGCACAATTATATACACTCCTATCCAGTTATACATCTCTGTATACAATTACATGCAATCCTTAAGCAGTCATACATCCCTGAATACCATTAGATACAATACATACACGCCTTTACATACAATTATTAGCCAGTTACACATCACTGTTCACCATAGATAGTCAGATAGCTGTTTGTTGTGAAAGTCACACAGGTATGATTTCAAGCATTTCCAGAACTTTCCAGACTTGGATAACACACAATTAAAATTCAAGCACTTTTAAAGATTTCCAGCACCCGTATGTGTCTCACATACACGTGTAGTTTGGAAGGTCTTAATACACAGTAATCTATCGACTGACTAGACGGAAACATCAGTAGGCTACCATATTTTTTTCACTTTAGGCTATGCAATAAGGTGTTGATATACTGTAGGTGTGGGTCAAATATCAAAACAAGCTGGAACAAATACAGTGGAACCTTGACTTAAGAGTGACTCAACTTCCAAAATATGAGTCGTCGCTCGGTAGATTTTTTTTCTTTATTATGTGAGCCGAGATCTGAGTAACAAGCAAACTTCCACCACTAGAAGTCACTAGGGAGCGCGAGTGAGTGCAAAGATCCCAGAGAAGAATAGGTCCTGCTTCGGTTGTGTCTCCTTCATTTTCTAAACATTTTGAAATAGAAGAAGAAACAAAACTCTTTGGACAGAATTTTATTGAAACGCCCTGCAAGTGAAAGCGAGAAAAGTGTGGCGACAAAGTCACTGAAGTAGGTCATCTGATATTTAATGTAAATACACTTAATAGAAGTTTATTTCTTTACATTCTCTTTTATTGTGTATTATTATTAATATTTATAAAATTTTTCTTATTTGAAAACGTTTTTGGGTGGGTTTTGGATGCAGCATTTTAATGGGGAAATTTAATTTGATGTGGTATCACAGAACAAATTAAACCCATTTTGTTCCACTAGGGACACCCTCTCCCCACCCGCGCTGAGGTGTCCTCTTTTTTATCATCTTAGATCTGGTCACCCTAGTTCCACTGTCTGTACTTCAGATAAGGAACGTTGGGTTTGAGCTGCACGTTAGGACAGGTGTTTTAGCTTTATTTTACAGAAGTTGGCAGACTTACGGAATTAAAATGGATTTAATTCACAGTTCAAATACCTCCACATTAACAGTGTTTATCACCGTCCTCACTTGTAAAACAGTCACAGTATGTAGATGGACAGAGAGGAGTGAAAAACTGTCTGCTTTGGTTTTGAGGCTCCACGGCTGAAGGACTGTGATTGGTCGAAGTTTTCTTTTCCAAACAGATTGCTGCCCAATGAGGTTACAGCCATGGATGAGCTGCCTAGCGCATGAATACACAGACAGCTGTCTGGCTCAAAGCCATGAAAGGCTTTTTGCGTATTTTGAAGTGACAAACTGTAGCAGCGTAATTTCATGTCTAAATGAGTATCTGCTACACAATATGCGTAAAGGTTGGCAGGTCTGCATTCATGCCCTCCAACACACACACACACAAACACAAACACACAGTTAACCTGTTCAGCTGCTTTGAAGGCCATGTCCTCCAGTTTGAGTGTGGGCAGACCTTCATGCTCTCCAAGTGGAGCAATGAGCTGAGCTCCTGCTGCAGCCACTTCCTGCAGTACAGCATTTACCCAGGCCAGCTGCCTCCTGCTCTCTGCCAGCGTCTCACACACCTGCACATACATACACTCATCATCCATGTCTGCCTGTACATTAGAGATGCACCAAGTAATAAAAGTATCTAACCTTTCAATGCTTACATTTGGCAATCAATTCTATATTCTAGCTCTCTCAAAACTTTTTAACAATTAGTTGCACTATCATGGCACCATATTTCACTGAATTTTACTGTATTTTGCTATATTTTGTTGACAACTTGAAGAGTTCTGTATGGATGACAGAGATAAAAAACAATAGTCATTTGAGTTAAACAGTAAAAATCTGTAAATGTGTCTGTGCTCTATAAAATAAACATTTAACATTACAGACAATGACGAGTGTTTTCAATTTATAGTACAGTTTATAGTATAGTATTGAGTACTATGATACACTAGATATCGGTATCAAAATCAATATTCTGGTATTGTGACAGCCCTACTGTACATATCAGTTCTGATGATTTGACCTGATTTTCAGTTTCCCTTTTTCATCAAATGTAGTCAATCAGTGAAGTCATGTACAGTGTCTATAGAAGTTCTGCTCTTGAGCTTTGATGCTAACACATAAAAGAACAGAATCTATCAATTAACACTGTAAACTTTATGCTAAATAAATACGCCACAGCTTGTGTATTAGGGCCATAAATCATCACACACACCCCATACAGCCTGAAATGGTTAGCTGCTACTAGTGCTGGGCGATAAAACGATATCGATTTTTTTCACGATCATTTTTCCCTCGATGACGATGATAAGACGGGACAATAGAATTTGATAAGCATTAACGTTCATTTCCATTTCGCATCTAAGCAGCTTGACCGTGAGTTCAGAAGTCTAATACTGCTGCTTGTTAGCTCCTCCTCCTCACCAGCTGCCAAAATGCACTGTTGTGTTTAAGACAAGTGTGTGATTGGCCAGGCGACGGAGCGCGAGGTCGCTGTGTGCTCATCTGTTTGTGTGAGACGACTGTAAACGCCAGACGCTACAATATTATGTTCTGTCAGTAAACATTTTAATATATTAAATAGTAACATTTCATGTATTTAGTTTGATATTTTAGAAAGAAGATGTTTAAAACTATGACAGTGTTAGAAAATTTAATATCGTGATAATTATCGAGACTGAACAATATAGAAAACTTTCTATATTTGTGATAAAAATATTTGGCCATATCGCCCAGCTCTAGCTGCTACTATCATAAGTAGCAATGCAAAACAGGTTTGTGCATTTGTGTGTTGATTTATGCATTTGCACAATGAGCTTTAAGTCTCTATTTCTTGTTAGTTACATTAGCCTTGTAGCTTGAAGTGTAACATTAGAGAAGCAAACTTCAGACTTCAAACACTGAGGAGTTTTGTGATAAAATGACAAAATTGTGCAAAAATGTGCAATTCTTCAAGTATGAAACATGTAGTATCACAATATATTAGCATTGACAATACTATCTATTTAACTGATATGTAATTATACTGATTATGACTGATTATCAATATCATGTAATTAATACAAATATATCACACTTATTAACTTATAAAAAAATCTGTTTTTTGTAAGCTTCTCATACTCAGTTACAGACTCTCCACCTCACTAAACATTTTATTTGTAGAGACAAAACATACAATAAACAATATGTGTTTGTATTATTTATTGTTATTTTTATTTTTTATCAGTGGTTTTGGGCATGATGATTGTGTAGTCAAAATCTGATATTGTGACAGTTCTATATAAAATGTACATACAATACCAGTCACAAGTTTGGACACACTTTAAACAAACCAGAATATGTTTATATTTGACATTCTTCACAGTAGGCACCTCTTGCTTAGATGCAGCTTTCTTGGCATTTTCTCAGTCAGCTTTAAGAGGTAGTCACCTGGAATGGCTTTCAGTTAACAGCTGTGTCTTGTCAAGAGTTCATGACTTGCATTTCTTGCCTCTTAATGTGTTTGAGACATCAGTTTTCTGTCTACGTTAAATAATCTAAAATCTAAAACATGTTTTGGTTTGTTTAACACTTTTAAGTTTACTACATGATTCCTTATGTGTTCCTTCATAGTCTGGATGACTTCAGTGTTCATTTACAATGTAGGAAAAAAAGAAAAACATTGAATGAGATGGTGTGTCCAAACTTTTGACTGGTACTATATATATATATATATATGTGATTATGAGTGTGTCAGAGAGAGTGTTAGTGTGTGCCTGGACCTGTGGTCCGAAGTTGAGAGCAGCTGGGATGCCCGGAGCATCTGTGCCCGGCATGCGACGGCGGATCTTCTTACAGAACTGACGGATGTCACTACAGGAAGTGTCCAGATCCTTCAGCAGCACAGCCAGCTGTGTCTCATCCTGCCCTGCCTGCAGAAAAGCACGCAGACGACCCACCTCCACCGCCATGCAATCCAGAGCGCTCTGAGTAAACTGCAGGGATGCAGAGGGGTAGTGTTAGTTCAGCGTGTGCATGTGTGAGTTTATACATGTGTGTACAGTCTTTACAGAAAAAAGGTACAATGTACTGAATATGGCACAATAATGTTCCCTCACTGAAAGAAAATAAAACAAGCTCTCCCTTATATAAACAATCTTAGTAGGTTCAGTGAGATCAGATGGAAACACAAATAAGACTTTAACTTAAGTCTCTGTTCCTCTCTCATGTTTAGTTTTAATAGAGATCTCATTAAAGTCTCAGATTTACTCAGATAATAACACTCATGTTTAATAAACACAGAAATCACAGTATGAACTACGAGTCTTCTCAGTTTAATAACTTTGATGTGGGCCAGGAAAATTTCTTGTATCATTTTCAGAGAATCTCCACTGTCTCATGAGCCAACAAACAGCAACATTTAAGCAATACAAATTTCCTCTGGGATATTCTTGAGAGTGTCACCCCAGTGACAGGAAAGGTACTGTCCCAGTGACTGTTCCGCACATTTTTTTGATAGAGTGTTTGTCTTCTGTAATGTTGATGATTATGGCCTGATTATGGATCAAGGTCCTAGAGTCTGGAGGAAGAGTGTAGAGGCACACAATCCAAGCTGCTTTAGGTCTAGTAGTCAGGCCGCACGGGTATATGTGCCCACATTTCTCATTCTCACACACACACACACTCTCCTTAAGGGTTCAGCTCCTGAATTCCCTGTTCATGGTCACATCCTTTGGTCTGCCCTTCTCACCTGAGACATATCTTGGCCCTGATTAGCTCCCCTTCTTATACCACGTTTCTCCCTTCCCTCAGGGGTCGTTATTGAGGTGCTTGTCACTCTCAGGTAGCCAACCTTCACGGTCCCTGTAAAGGTCTTCTCACTTCTCTTTGTTCTTTGAGTCTGAGCTTTAGCCATAGCCTTCCTTGTTCTGAGCTTTAGCCTTAGCCTTCCTTGTTCTGAGCTTTAGCCTTAGCCTTCCTTGTTCTGAGCTTTAGCCTTAGCCTTCCTTGTTCTGAGCTTTAGCCTTCCTTGTTCTGAGCTTTAGCCTTAGCCTTCCTTGTTCTGAGCTTTAGCCTTAGCCTTTCTTGTTCTGAGCTTTAGCCTTAGCCTTCCTTGTTCTGAGCTTTAGCCTTAGCCTTCCTTATTCTGAGCTTTAGCCTTAGCCTTCCGTGTTCTGAGCTTTAGCCTTAGCCTTCCTTGTTCTGAGCTTTAGCCTTAGCCTTCATTGTGTTAATATTCACAGTCCTGGTTTTCTGAGCCTTTTGCTTTTCTATTTTGTGGCCTACTATACATCTCTATTTTGTTTATGGTCTTTTGTATTTTTCCTTCTGGGTTTTCTCATGTATATTTAAGCTACAATTAATGTGTTTTGTCTGAATTACACAGCCCTTATTTTCTTTAATAAATATATTTACTTTAGTCACCTGCGTGCATCTCACTTCTGTTTATGTAGGCTTGCCTGACACTAGTGTGAAGTTTCCACAATCAGTGATGGTTTATGGCCACTAATGATATTAAATTTTGTTAGATGCACCCGTATGTGTCTTACTTTGATATGGTCAGCGAGCTGCATGGTGCAGTTTTCAGGCTGTTCAGCCAGATGAATACTGTAGAGGTGCTGCAGAAACACAACCAAAAAACATAAAGAATGTTTGACTGCAAATAAATGTATAATAAAATTTAAGAAATTTTAGATATGTCCAGAAGGATGAACAATGATGAAAATGAATGACTGTATAAAATAAAATCATATCCAGAATAACACATACATGCAAAATTAATGATCAACTGTTTAGGCAGATAACTTGTAATACATCGTTATAGTAAATTATTAAGCAATGAATGTCTTCTTACTCTTCTCAAAGTAATAAAATATAAAATTTCGTATGTATTTATTAAATACATGAAGCTGTTGGATTTTATGTAATCAGTTCAGTTTTGAAACTCATTCACCAGATTTTACATCAAGCAGCAAACGTTAACAATTGTGTGTGTATGCAACACTGTGTGTGTGTGTGTGTGTGTGTGTGTGTTGGTTTGTGTGTCTGTGTGAGACTGTCAGAGATACCTGATAGTATTTAATGGCCTTGGTCAGTGGTTCTACATTGACAGTCTCGTCCAGTTGGTCTTTGTGTAGCAGGTCAATGAGGAAGTCCAGAGAGCGCTCATGCACACCCATCTCAGAGTAAAGAGAACCTACACGCTTATACACCTCCACATCACACTGATTCAGAGCACTGCACACCGTGAAGGACACAGAAGAACAGAGCTTATTTCATAACCTGTAGGGTCATTAAACTTTATATACACTGACTCAAAACTATAACAATTCTACTAACATAACATGATTAGCAACAGCAACAGCTCTTATCCAATTACTATATTATATCCAATTATACATAGATTTTTCTGTTTAAGTAAATATTAATCAATTAATATCTGACTATTTCTCATCAGATGACTTTTTACACAAGTGTATAAAAACAAAGTAAAGTTAGTAGTGATAAACAGGAAGACTTTATCAGAAAACCTGCATGTTCCTTATACTAGACTTATATGACCATATACCTCCAAAATGGTGACAGATGTGTTGACATTTTTAATAGCTAATATAATCATTAATTCAGGCTATGATATTTAGCTATTAATCAAACAATGAGCATCAACTGTTTGAAGAAATAAAGAGAGAAATATTTGCTGTGTCCCATTTTTTCACTAATCATGAAATCAAACAAACTAGTTTAGATGATAACTGCGACCCTGATAAGGATTAAGAATGTGTGATAATGGATGGATCGATGGATAGTTTAGATTACACAGTATATAATATATTTGTATGTGGCGATGTTGACTGTACTCAAAAAATCCAGCGTACATACTGTTGATGGACACTATAGCCTGCTGAATCTATAGGTTCCTAAATGGCTCTTAGGTAGGACATATTATAGGAGGAACCTTTAACCAGTGAAAAATGATTACACTTCTTTTGGCATTTAAAAAACTTTTGTTTAGTGGATAGTTATTTGGAACCAGTCACTTAAAGGTGACACTAATATGGCATCACCTCATAGAACTATTTATGATATGAGCTGATTTACTACAGACTGGAAATGTCAGAAATGGCAGATGCTAAATAAAGTTTTTCTATGGCGGCTTCAAAAATTAAATAATGAAATCAACAATTGTTAGAAAAAAATAAGTTCTGGCAGCAATTACACTTCACAGATCCTCTTAATACAAATCTTCAGTGTATGTTCATATTTTCAACAAAGGCTATATATCATTAATACACATGCTGTGAGTACAGTAAATGCACTGAAATGTTGCCGATCACAATCCAGGACCGGAGTCTGACCCCAAGATCCAGAGTTTAAGTTTAATTTAGTGTTAAATTGGGACAAATCAGAAAAGAGAGAGAGAGAGAGAGTGTGTGTGTGTGTGTGTGTGTGTGTGTGTGTGTGTGTGTGTGTGTGTGCGTGCGTGCGTGCGTGTGTACGCACTGTTCATATTTGTGCAGCGTAGCCTGCAGCAAGCTGAGAGAGTAAATGAGTCCAGCAGCGAAACTGAGCTGCTCCCCCACTGCCCCTCTCATCCCTGGCCTCTGCGAACAGCTCTCTGTCAGATCAAACTTCTCCTGAGCCTGTTTACTGATCATCTCCGCCTAAACACAGACGTGATTCAATTCAGTTACAATGTACACAGGCCTAACATTAATTCAATTTAAAGTCAAATCTTCAATCATTTTTTAATCTTACATTAAATGAAAGCATTAAAACACCATTACCATCTCAATTCAAGTCAATTCTGACATGACTTCTTAAAATAATCTACAAATGTGACTGGAGGTACTATTTTCACACTGGTAGAATAATAATGTGATTCTCTCTACACACATCTTCAGGCTACACACACTCGCCCACACAGACCTTGCAGATGAGTCTGGGAATGAGCAGCAGGACAAGAATGCAGTCGTGGTCTCCTCCATGTCTCAAGAAGGACTCGGGCATGAAGGAGGTGAGTAGAGCTACCTGCCTGTTTGCCTGAGCAACCTCCATCTTACGCAACTCCATCTCAATGGCCTGTAATAAAAACACATACAAACACAGCTCAGATCTCATCCATGCTTTGCAAAAATGGTGCTGTGTTATGGGGTTGGTGGCTTGTCCACTGCTCAGTGTATCATATTTGATACAGAGTGGAATCTCTTCATCATCAGTGTGATAAGTAAGCACTGCATGCAGCAGAGGATACAGTTTGAAATGACATAATTAATAATTGGAATAGAAAATCTGTATAAAATGTTTACCGGTATGTTCTATTTGTTTTTTGTTTGTTTAAACATGTGAGGAACAGATGTATCACATATGATACAAAACAAAACTCATATATGCAATGTTTTATTTAATTTCTTCTTCCATAATTGGTCAAAAGGTCGAGTGAACACACCAGTTAAAAAAAATGAGAGTTTTCTTTACTCATTAGATGGTTCAGGTCTTACAATGTTAAAGGTGTTAAAGACATGCTTGGAGTTCAGATTTAGTTTTTTGTTTTTATTTTAGAACTGGAGCATTGCTAACAAACACTAGAACAGCCCATGCATTTCTGTCAAAATACATGACAAAAACTTCTTAACCCACTCAACTGCAGATCTTAATGTATGTCTACACATTGTGTTTTAGGTCACAGTATGAATTTGCAGATTCAAGGAGCAGACATCATCTTAGGTTGACTGAGTGAACTAAAAAAATGAGCAAAATTAAAACAACTTGGTTATACAGTATATGTGTAACCTATTGACAGGATCTTTTTCTGTATTCGATGGGCCTAAATGACCTTTAAACAACTTAAAACATAAAGTCTTATACACACACTTGACCTCTAGCTGCTACTATATGTTAGATGCAGGCTCATAATGTACAGAACAAAATCAGTGCATTAAGACCTTCAACAGCCTTGATTTGAATGTTATTTTGTATGTAAGTATGTCTGTGTGTGTAGGTGTGTGTGTGTGTGTGTATCCATGACTGTTCAGTGTTATGCTTCTGCCAAACCTTTGCATATGCTTTGGTTTCTGCGAATTTGATCTTGAAGTCAAAGATTTCTGCAGGCTGCTGCTGAGGCTCAGCCGTGGCTTCCTGCTGGCTCAACAGCTCTCTGTTCACCTCCTGTACATCACACACATGCACACACAGAGGTTTTCAATATCAACAGAAGGTTAACCAAACATTGACCCACACCTAAAGTGTAGACTGTATAAATGTACAAAAGAGTAACTGTTGAAATAATCTACATTAGTGATACATTTTAATGAGTACACAGTGAGTATGGAGAAGAAAACTAAATTATTTTCTCATTTACTGAAAACAAGCATAAAATGTTTGAAGTGTAAACTCAAACCTGCTGATACAGAATGAAAAGTCAATGTAAATCTAAGAAATAATATAATCAACAAATGTAAATTGTCATATGAATATGTAATTACTAGGGATGCATAGAATTTTGGGCCAATTATCTTTTTCAAGTACATATTTGGGGCGTCACGGTGGTTTAGTGATTAGCACGTTCGCCTCTCAGCGCTGAGGTCTTGGGTTCGAGTCCGCATCTGAGCGGAATTTCCATGTTCTCCCCGTGTCTGCGTGGGTTTCCTCCGGGGTCTCCGGTTTCCTCCCACAGTACAAAAACATGGAGGTCAGGTGAATTGGCTACTCTAAAAAATGTCCATGTGTGTGTATGTATGTGTATGTATGTGTGTGCACCCAGCGATGGACTGGCGCCCTGTCCTGGGCTTAGTTGACTAATGTAATGCCCTGCCCTGCGCCCAGTGAGGGGGTAGGGGACTAACTACGACCCTGATAAGGATTAAGCGGGTGTGATAATGAATGAATGAATGAATGAATAAAGTACATATTTGTCAGTGCTGACACATAAAATGAAACTGACACTACATCTAAATAGACTAGCCTTACAAATAAATGTAACTAATTTTCATAGGATTACATATAGTACCTGCCAACACTTCAGATTTTCAGATTTTCTCTTTTTCCTGATGTTTTGCTGACTGAACATTTTTCTCATTAATCTAACAATTTCAGAGTGACCAATTTTTCTTAGTTTCTGTCTGAGATATGCATTGTAATATCTGGCAACCCAAATCAAACCAGATCATCATACTCGTCATTGCCCTGTGCCAATGTTGGGTGTGGGCATTTACTCATGCCCTGAAAGTTTCCACAGTAGCAGTGAATACATGTAGTGGGTGCAGTTGGGTCCAACTTGGGTACATATATTTGGTGAGGGGGCCCCTCTCCCTGCTGACTGAAGTTTGACACCAATGACATTTTTTAATCTCCCTTTTTTCATAGCCTAATGTTGGCTAAAATATGGGAGTACAAGTACAGTAAAAAGAAATTAAACACTATTATTTATTATCTAAATCATCATCTATTATTATTTTAAGCAATTACTTGCCAAGATCTATTTGATTCCAATATCACTGTGAATCCATTTAAATAGTGTAGCGACATGGCAACAATAAGTTCTACAGGTATTATTAAGATATTTACACTCATTTTTCCACTTTATCATAATTCAGGTTTTGCTGTTTCTGTTTTATTGTTCTTTCATTCCTGCCTGCTTAATTTTCACATTTTTAAATAAATAAGTGTGATCGTGCAGCCGTACCTGCAGGTGTGCAGTTAGCTCTCTGTATTTTTGGATGGTGTGTTGATAGTCAGCCACAGTCTCCTGAGCAGCTTCTACACGCTTCTCTGCCTCTCTCACACTGGCCGCACTCAGGTCCAGCTGCTCTCTCAGCTCCAGCTCTGTCTCTCTCGCATTCTCCTGCAGCTCGTCATTCATCTCATTAATGGCTTCCTACACACATCAGAGGATCAAACTGGTGACCTTCTGGTCATGGCTGGTTCCTTAATCACAAGCCCACAACATATTACAATAAACATTTTTATAGGACAGCGTCTAACACATATACACTCATGCTGAGGGAGGTGTGTCCACTTACAAGGTCAGTGACAGTCTCTCTGAGCTCTCGCACTTTCTCCTCCAAGTCCAGATTCCGCTCAGTCAGCATCTCCACCATTTCTTCTGCTCCAAGTGCAGCATCCACCTGAATGATACACACACCCTCATAATTATAAACATATCTCATTAAGATCTCACTAATCACAGCCTCTGTGTGGACCCTCTGTATTATTACAGTGTACATGTGTGTATAGTTTATATTGAAATGTTTGTTATTTTGATTTATGCTGTATTTATATTTCATATTCAAATTAACAATTTTTAACAATGCATTATTAGTTTAGAGTTGCTGTAGATAACACATATACGGTAATACATATAAAAACCCTTTTGTTAGGGCCCCAAGTGCCTCAGCAGGCTAAGCCACTGACACTATGACCGGAGGATCTCGAGTCGAATTCCAGTCATGATGTTTGCCATCAACAGCCGGGGCCCAAGAGAGCAAAAATTGGCAGTGCTCTCTCTGGGCGGGTAGATGGCGCTCTCACTCTCCCTATCACTCTCACATTGCAATGTCTGCTGCCTCAGCCGTCTACTGATTGGTCCATTCAGAGCTGGGAATCCTGCACTTTCCTCCGAGCGCGTTGGCCCCCCAGTGACGGTGTATCAGCAGTAGTTCAAAAAGAAAATGGTGGCTGCATCACAGGCAATGGATTAGACTTGTGTTTGACTTCACACTTCTAGTGTCAGGGGCATTGCAAAGTGCTGGGGAGAGCCCCCTAGTGGACAGGATGGATTAATTGGTGATTACTAAACAGGGATAGGGGATGAAAACTGGCAAAAAAAAGAAAAAGTTAATTAAAAACCCTTTTGTTATATCTGCTTATACTGTCCTAACAGTAGTACATGACATCTGTGAAAAAAAATCTCTCCTCTGGCTTTACTAATGCTCCTAATTCCACTTCAAAACAAAAAATCTGAGTCAAAAGGTGTGTCTGACAGAGTGTCACTTTTTGTGCAAATGCTGCAGGCAGCAACCTACTGAGGACTTTGAAGGCAGTGCTGGAGTGCATCAAGAGAGACCTGGAAGTTGGGTAAATTGTATACATTGTATACAAAATGCAGCTTTAATGTAATCTGTGACATTACAATAGCAAATGTACTAGACACATACAGTACACTATACAGTACAGTACAGCTTCCTCTGTGAGCCATCAGGCCCCTGCAGCTGATCCAGAATGCAGCTGCTCGGCTGGTCTTCAATTAGCCCAAGTTCTCCCACGTCTCTCCACTGCTGTGTTCACTTCACTGGCTTCCTGTAGCCGCTCACATCAGATTCAAAACCCTAATGCTCGCCTACAAAGCAAGAAATGGACCAGCCCCTACCTACCTAATGGTAATGGTCTTGAGCCACACATTAAGCCCTTCGAGCTTCCAGTATGGCTTGGCTTAACCAGTCATGCTTCAAGACACATGGCAGACTAGCATCAAGACTCTTCTCTGTCCTGGCACCCAGGTGGTGGAACAAACTCCAACTGACTGTTCTAACAGCAAAGTCCCTCACAGTCTTCACACACAGACTGAAGAGCATCTCTTTGTGGAGCACTTAAGTGAGCACTAGTTTAAAACACTTATTGTAAAGCTCTTATATTGTGTATAATTGTGTGTCTTTCCCTCTTTATATGTATTAGTGATGGTTTAGTGTCTGAACTGAAGAGTAGTTTGGACTTTAACCTGTCTGTACTAGCTGAGACAATTCTCTTAATGGACACTTTTGTACATTGCTGTTGATAAGATTGTTTGCCAAATGATGTCAACATAAACATACAGCTAATTAATAAATATATGCATTTTAGAATTCATTATGTCATATCAGCATATACAGTATCTAATTTGCATATGATGTGGCTCTATGGCTAACTGGGGCCTACTTGTGGCTAGTGTTAAAATCGCCCCTGGTTCTGTGATTGTGTTATGATTGTAACATACTTTACAGTGTATTAAAATGTTGTGTACAACAGTTGATAAAATGATTAAAGAATGACCAAAACTATTTATGAGAATACTGTGTCTTTGCTGAATGAAGGCACCTGCTCTTTGAGCTCATCTATGGTCTTCTCTGAAAACTTCATCTCCTCCTGCACTTTCTCCTTCTGCGTCCTCAGCGTGTCCAGCTCAAAGTTCTTCTTCTCCATCTGTTTCTGCAGCTTTACATGCTCCTGTTTCTCTGAGGCAGAAAGGTCACGCATTCTGCAAACCAATAAATTAATATCAGGCAGAAAGCTAATAGCGGAGGATTGTTTCAGTCTCTGTAATGAAGCATGCACTCACCGGACCAAGGCCTCTTTGAGACGGGCATTTTGCTCCTCTAACTGTTTGACGTGGTAACTAGAAGCTGCTCCATCTGAGCCTGCAGGATCATAACACTGAGAATGAGCCAGTTTCTACAGGTATACTTTCATGAGCTGTTTCACAATGCAGTTGTGCTGTAGCTGGTGTGAATACCTTTCTCCTCTATCTCATGTTTGAGGATCTCCAGGTCCATGGTCAGTTCATCCACTTTCTCTTTGAGAGCATCAGCTTCCTGCTGCAGAGACTCTGCCCTCTCTTCAGCCATCTCCTTATCTAGGGTGGCCATCTCAATGGCATCTGCTGTATCGGCCATCTCCTCCATGTAATGCTCCTTTGCCTCCAGGGCCTCTTTGGCCTCCTACCATAAAACCATAAGTAAAAAATCAGTACATTCATACACTCTGTGCCCTCTTGACTTCCAGAGAAGTCAATTTCATAATTAACTCAATGGGATAAAACTTTACTGTAAGGTACTTAGCCTTATGCAACTACTTGTATATTTTGCATTGTAAGCAAATAAGTACATTTTAATTTTATGTAGTATATATGTGTGTGTGTGTGTGTGTGGGTGTGTGTGTATGAATGTGTGCACCCAGCGATGGATTGGTGCCCTGTTCTGGGCTTAGTTGAATAGTGTATAGCCCTGCCCTGTACGCCGTGAAGGGGTAGGGGACTAACAGTGACCCTGATAAGGATTAAGCGGGTGTGATAATGGATGGATGGTTTTTCACA
>BRDA01011506.1:22203-33010 GCA_036984385.1 Crenuchus spilurus | reverse complement strand
TATGTGTGTGTGTGTGTGTGTGTGTGTGTACCTTCTTGGCCTCTTTGAGTTGTTTCTGCAGCTCGTTCTGCTGTTCCTGCATCTTGCTCTTCCATTCCTGTAGCTGCTCCAGCTGGATTTTGTGTTTTTCCAGCTCCTTCAGCTTAGCCTTGTCCTCTGCCCGCTTTATCCGCAGAGTCTCCAGCTTCTCCTCCAAATCCTTCACCTGTGCCCGCAGAGCCTCCTCCTCCTAATACAGACCCAATCACTGTTACCTTAACTCCTAAAATATATACCCCTCTCCATAGTCAAAAAGGGACTGAGTGAAGGGAAAAGGCGATTGAGTAGATTAGACATACAGTCACATAGAGCAGCTGACCTTTCTAATGTTTGCAGATGCTAGTGCATGACCTCAGTGGTTAGTGGGCTCTGTGTTTCATGTGTAAATGTTAGGTTAAAACAGCCTTCACACTGGCCCACATGCACATTAACATATTCACTCACACACACACACACACACACCTGTGAATCCATGATGTCACACTAAAAATGAAATAATGAGACATAAAATGTAACAAAATATTAAAGCAGATATTTCTGTGCACGAGGAAAACAAGTGTAAATATATTGTCACTGTTCAAAAAACATTCAAAAGCTGAGGTAAGTCACCTGACTTTTTACTTTGTACACAACGTTCTTGTCATATCCTGTAAAGTCACTGTTTTGGAAACAGCTTGTTTACATGCAAGTGTAACTGTCTGTTAGTGGTACAGATGGTGTATGATGAAGAAGAGAGAAAAGAAAAAGAAAACAGAAAGATAGCAGCATCACACCTTACTCGGGGCTGGAATGGGTGGAGCTCCAGGGGAGGGGAGTGTTCCAACAGGAGAGGGGATAACGGGGGCAGCCAATGGTGTCTGAGCAGGTGTGCTAGGTTCACTACTACTCATCTCTCCAGCTGAGGCGGAGCCAGAACCCACCTTCATCCCAACCCCCGCACGAGCCTAACACACATACACATACACATACACACACACACACACACACACACACACACACACACACACACAAATTGAAGCAAAATGTCATATACTGCTATATATTATATTGCACTTTCACTGTCAGGACTTGTGAGACTTATAAGCACAACATTCTTATCTAATGTATATTAACAATATATTTCATGACGCATGCATAAGCGTTACATTGTGATTAAAAAACAAAACTGAGTATTTATGAAACACTTATAATTTTTACTTGTTGCCTTTTCCTTCATATTTATATGTATTGTTAATTTTATATGCTGTTGTAATTTTTGTATTGTAAAGCGTCTTTGAGTGTCATGAAAAGCTCTATACTAAATAAAATGTATTATTATTATTATTATTAATATTAACTTGTGTCAGTATTTACAACATTATGTTACATTGACATATATATATATATATATATATATATATATATATATATATATATATATATATATATATATATATAGACCCATTCCAAAAAATTGGAATGTCGTGGAAAAGTTTATTAATTTCCATAATTCCATTCAAAAAGTTACAGATTCAGGGCCCACAATTTAAATGGTTTCACATAATTTGGGCTTCTAGCTCATAACCTAAACCATTTATTTCTTCAACCATAACACTAAAGCCTCAGCACTGCAGTGACACTGATGTGGTGGTGGCGTGTTATGTGTGTGCTTTGCTGATATGAGTGAATCAGACAAAGCAGAGCTGCTGTAGTTTTTAAACACTCTATCCTGTCAAAGTCAGACAGCAGCTCATTTGTTGCTGCACAGTTTGTGTTGGTCATCGTTTAGTCCTCTATCAGTGTCTGCACACAGTGTTGGATATTTTTTTGGACTTTTCTCAGTTCAGAAGTGACACAGAAGTGTTTTAAAATGTCTGCAGATTTACTTTGTCTGATCCAGCAAAATAATTAACATGCTAGCACACCACCACCACATTAGTGTCACTGTAGTGCTGAGAATGATCTACCACTTAAATAATATCTGCTCTGCAGTGATCCTGTGGGGGTCCTGACCATTGAAGAACAGAGGAAAAGTGGGATAAAGTGTACAGAGGAAAATATCTGCAGTGTGTAACTGCAGAACTACAAAGTGAAGACAAAGATTGTAGATAAAGGAGGGTTTTAATGTTATTGCTGATGGATATATAGTATCATTATGAAGTATTCCTCCAAGTATCTCCAAGTAACTGGAAATTTAAAGACAGTGTATATATAAAATATATAAAATAGTATATTGTGAGAAAGTTAATTGTTGTTCATAATTTAATTATTATTTTAATTATTTAGAAAGTGAAATTGAAGCCTTTTTTGTTTTAATGTGGACGATTATTACTTGTTGATATAGGATGAAAATCAGAAATACATCATCTCAATCATTACAATATTTCATTAAATTACTATTCAAGTAGTATCAACATAAAAGGCTTGAAATATGTCATTTTACATGTAATTCATATAAAATATGACATATTTAGACAAAATATGACAAAAAAATGTTTTTTTAAATTAAATTATGAACATAAATTAACATTTTCACCATATTCTAAATTTGGGTATTCACACATATTTCCCTTTTGAGTAAAAATACAAAAGGTATAATGTCTGTGTGGAAAACTTCTGTCATGTTTTCCTTGTCTACATCAGAACTAATGGAAATAATTTAAAAATACTCTCAGCACTTTTAACAGAGCATAAGTAACATCATACAGAGGCTACAAAACTTTATTTAGCTTTATATTTAATGAAAGTATTACTTTGAGGTCATCACAATCTTTCATAGAACTGACACACAGTGATCTTATATGCTGTAGTACTCGGTAGTGATGCTTCATGTGAGACATAACAGTGTAGTTAATGTCTTAAACTTTAATTGATCACAGTGTAATGTCATTTACTTCATATAACTCTTGATAAATTAACTCTTTTGAACTCCTCATAAATTCTCAAGTCTTAACAATGTTATTCAGTGCTAATGCACAGGTTATGAAGCAGTCTTTATACAAAATGAGTTTGATCAGATTATATTCTGTGTAATTTTGGACTGTTTCTATTGGTCCATTCATTATGCAATGTTCACATAAGGAACAAAGGAAGACATTTTCAAATAAAAAAATAGAGCTCTTAATATAACAGCAATGTTTTAATTAATTGTGGAATAATTATAATGTACATTCATTAATTATAATGTATTTGGGATTTAAAGCTTACATCATGCTGACATCACACGCACTGCATCACACACACACACACACACACACACACACACACACACACACACATACACACACACACAGTAAGCACTCAATCTGTTGATTAAAACTCCAGGGGACACAAATGTATTAGTTTTAATCTTTAAAGCACAAGTTCAACTCACCTTAGGCCTCCTGGCCGTGGTCTGAAGAGGGAGCATGCGCACACGCACACACACATCCACACACAGACACACACATCCACCGCAGGTCAAGATGAGAGTCAGGAACAGAGTTGAAGAGAAAAACATTGTCAGGATTAGTCAAATGAGACAAGACAGGCAAGGCAAGTGTGCTTTTCCATTTTTCATCTCATATTATCTCTGTAATAATAAGTCATTATAAAAAGTCATTAATCATGTGATCCCTGTGTGAATACACACACACACACACACACACACACACACTCACATGTTAAAACCCTTACAAAGTCAGTACAAAACATCATCAGCAAAGGAGAACGTCTGGCACCTGGCACCACCAAGATCACACACACACACACACACACACACACACACACACACACACACACACACACACACACACGCACACACACTCAGGCCTCTTCACAGCTGCATTGTTACACTGAAGAAACCACAGACCAGCTTAGACAAAGTGCCTCTGTACCTAACTGCACACACACTAATCTGATACTCTGATGATGATGAACGCATATCACACCCAATTTACAACCTAATGTGAAGTTTTACATTTAAAGGAACCTTATTAACTTAATCTCTGTCCACCATAATCTGCAGTGTACCATCAGTTACCACATACAATCATTTATCTGCATTTAGAAATAAGCAAGAAACTCACTGAATAAAACATAATGACGACTACTTCAGCATCTGCTCATTTATCCTGTTACACGTGTATTTTTAAGCAACAGGTCTGTTGAAATGATGCGCTGAACATAAAAGTCACATGACAGTGGGGTGGTGATTCATAATACTTCATACCTGTGTGTATATATCAGCTTACCCTCTGCCCCCCCCACATACACACAAACACACCCACAGCCCACTCATCCTCATCCACTTACATTGATGAAGTTCACAGTAATATAATAATGAAAGAATCAGGTGCTGTGTACCTTACGAGGAGCAGGCGTCTGTCTCATCATATTTGCGAGTGAAGAAGACACACACACACACACACACACACAGCAGGGAGAGAAAGAGTGTAGAAAGGTAGAAGGGAATTCAGTCACATTAACAGTGAGTCACAGAGAGGAGAGCAGGCCAAACCTTTAGCAAAGCCATGAACATACACACAGCAGCAGGCAAGCTGGGACCACACACACACACACACACACACACACAGAACAGTGTTGCAGGTAGTCGCTGTTGAAATGGCTGGTTTCTTTCCCCTCTCTCTCTCTCCGCTTACTGCAGTGGCCAAACCTGTGCCTTATTCTCCATCTAGAATGCCCCGGTCATCTCTATCCATCTCTTCATCTCTCCATTACAGCACTGCTATCCTTCCACAAGCCCTCACACACAGCAGCCATCCCTCTCTCCTTCAGCATCCATCCCTCAAGTCTCTCTCTCTCTCTCTCTCGCCTCTCCCTTAATCTCCTCCTCCTCTCTCTGCTGCTCTTTTGTGCCAACGGCTAGCTAGCAAGCACATTACATCACTAACCTCCCTCCCTACTGGGCGAGAGATACTGACAGTGAACAGGAAAGGAGAAAAAGAGAGAAAGAGAGAGGCAGACAGAGTCAGAGAGAGAATGTGTGTGAGAGAAAGAGAGAGAATGAGAGAGAGAGAGAGAGAGAGAGAGAGAGAGAGAGAGAGAAAGGGGGGTGATGTGTTGGGGGTGAATTGATGGAAGTCTGCCCTGTATCCTAGCAACATTTCTCCAGTATTCCTCGATGGGCTAATTTCACTGAGGTTTCCAAAACAATGGGGCAAGAACATAGACTCCGTATGTGTGTGTGTGTGTGTGTCTCCAATTCTCTTCATGGGAACCAAATGTCCTCATAATTATAAAATTTGAAGTAAAATCTTTTTGCAATTCAACATTTTTTGAAAATCCTAAAACAGCAGCAAAAGGGTTGACATTTGAGGGTTAAGCCTGAGGCTAAGCTTAGGGTTAGGATTAGGGTTGTAGCTAAGCTAAGGCAATGGGTTAGGGCTATGGTTATGTTATGGTTTAGGGTTAGGGTTGGAGTTAAGGTCAGAATTATGAATAAGATTGGGTTAAGATTAGGGCTATGGTTAGGTTTAGGTATACTTATGTGTATTGTAGCAGTGCTACAGTTTTCCACAAGTCAATAAAATTCCCTCACAAATAACACAATACTGAACTCATGACCAACATTTTGTAAAAGCAAGGATGGCTTATAAATGAAAAAAGCAAGAAAACACGTTTTTATGCACGTTTAGGAGCATGTGGGAACTGCGCTCCTATCCATCTGTCTGAACTTAATGTACTACTGAACTGAAGGATAAGCCGACGCAGCATCATTGGAATATCCATTACAGAGAGAGTGAAGGACGGAGAGCAAAGACAGATTAATAGATCAGGTTACAGTTCCGCAGAAAGACAGAGAGAGAGAGAGAGAGTGAGAGAAAGTGAGAGAAAGAGTGAGAGAGAGGAGTCAGACAGAGCAGATGTGAGAGCAGACGGATGAGAGTAGAAGACTGCATTCACCAGCTTACTCCCATTTACAGTTTAAGTCACAGTCACACATTATACTGCTTCAGTCACATTTTTGCTGGGCTATAAGTTGTTCAGTGTCATTTTTTTGTTTTTGTTTCGCAGCTCCAATTCATCCTAAATGTAATGAATGGAGCTCAATCACTCCAGAGAATGTTGTTCCACTGCTCCACAGCCCAATGCTAATGCTTGGCACTGTGGCAAGTGATACAGGACTCATGTGTAGCTGCTCCAGAGTGTCTCATATGTTTTTCTTTGGATATTCTACAATCTGTATTTTTGCATTTGCAGGGTCTGCAATGGGGGCACCTGAATTCAGTCATTAGAAGGCGAGTCTGCATATATTTGAACAGAGTACATTTTCACCTGTACACAAGGGAGTATGGGGTCAGTGCCTTGCTGGAAGGTGAACCTAGGCCAAGGATGTTAATAGAGAGTTATGGATGGGAGGCTAAGCTTTTATTACAGACCTCATAGGACAAATAAAATGTCACCTTGTGTGTTTAAAGTGGTAGTATTTTTTGGCTCCTATAGAAGGAGTTGCAAGAGGATGCTCTGGCTATAATGTGTGTGATTGGATTCACAGATTGAGAAGAGGTGGTACACTGCAGTGAATGTCTCATTCGATGTATGGAAACTGAGTCACAGAGCAGATGTTAGTGATTAGCAAAAAGGAGTGATTGTTTATGGGTGCCAAAGGCCACAGTGTGAAGGAAGTAGCTGAATTTGCAGGTGTATTGGCAAAAATCCCAGTTTTCATGAAATTCTCCTCAGAATTCTGGCCTTCATTTTCACACCCTGCAGATATCATCCAATCATCCTTATGTGAGTCTGGAATTACTACTACTTTCAGTATTCATTTGAACTTTTAACTTACTAATAAAGTAAATAGTAAATGCCTAAACTCTCTCTTCACACTAACCTCCTTCAGACCAGCTCTATCATTCTATTTCAGCTTCTTTCTCTCTATCTCTCTATGCATGTGTTTAATAATGTTATTTTTCATAAACTCAGATATACAAGGACTCACTGATTGATGAGAGGTCAATGTTTTTGTGCTGTAATCTTCCCCCTTGTCTCAGATGCTGATTCAGCTGAGGTTGAGGAATTGAGGAATATAAACGTGTGTTATGATGAACACTGTCTTTTTTACTGACATTAACTCACTGTAAACAGTACAGTAGTTAACACTGGTGTGACTGAAGAGAAATATGAAAACAATGTGTTCTCTCTAATTTCAGATCAAATTCACTGTCGCTAGCTGAATGAAACATGCATCTGATGCATCATAATCTGATAAGTTCATATTAGATATTTACATTTCTTAAGAAAAAGAAGGGTTCACATGAAGGGTTTATGATTTTCGATTTGTTAGGTACTCTAGTGTTCAATTATTCAAACTGTGTGTTTTCTATCATTTAACTGTAATTGGCAGATAGATGTCTAAAATAAAAAAGTAATAATATAAAAAAATATTTTTAATATGACACTATTTTCTAAAAAATGAAATTTACATTTCTGTGGCTTGTTGACATTTCAACCTGCACTGTATTATTATTTAATAACAATTATGAATACAATTAAAGTGACTCCAATTAGGGATGCACTGATGCATTGTGAGACGGTCCCTAACACTGCCACTTGTTGCCAACTTCATATTCATATTCTGGCTTCATCACAACAAATGTAGTTTAGTAAAGGTTGTGGATGTTGTTTGTTGTCTTCTTCCATTCACAACTAAACTGTAACTGTGCTGGTGAATCTGTGTTTTGTTAACTGGTGAGTAAAAGTGGAATTCTGAATGTCAAACACAATATTAAACTAACTGTACTGCAGTAAACCTCCACTCTGGTTCAAGTCTATGGTCGGGAACTTGGAAAAAATGACAGCATCATTAAAAATGTTATTTTTTTGGTTTAAATTATTTGGTATTTTCACTTATTTTGCCGAACATCAAAAGTGTTGTTTTTGATATTTTAGGCTGAATAATTTTGGTTGCTTAATATCTGTTGCATCACTATTCCAAACATCTGAAATGTAATGAATATTGGGATAAATGACATCAGTAAATAACTAATACGTTTTTATTAAATAATGACAAACTGAAATTAAAAGAAATACACAGATTTAGTTTTTGCAAAAAAGCACTGAAAAAGCATCAGGAATCTAAGGCCATGCACCAAACTAAAATCATGGACCATACTAGGGATGAAAAACTATTGATACACTTGAGTATTACAATATTATGTTTTGTGGTATGATATTCATTCAATAAAGTACTGTACTGATTTTAAGTAATAGTTTATATTAAAGATTTGAGACAAACAATAGTTCATGTTGTGTTGGGTTGTGTTTAAATCTACAACCTCTAGATAGCAGTGTTATAATCTATCTTCAGACATTAGATTCCACTCCATCTGTCAGCACCACAGACAGTGCTGCTAAAATTAGATCTAAAAAATAGTAGTATATTGAATCTTAACTGCTGTGTCATGATACATATCATTTCGCCAGATTTTTGCCCATTTACAGCCCTAGAACATTACTTATGTTCTCTGTTTTTAAAATAAGAGAGAGGTTAAAAATAAGAAAGGGCCACCATCAGATCTGATGAGAGCTGATCAGTGAGGAAACCCAAGCTGTGTAATGCATAAACAACTTCTTGGTCTAACAAAGACCATGAACAGTCTCTAAAATACAAGTTGAATGTTGACATTTAAAAAAGGCTTTGCAGAGAGCCTGATATTTCAGCAGTGACCCATGGCAGAACCTGCCAGACTTTTCGATCCAGCAAGATTCAGAAAGCACTCATGCAGATGATGCTGATTTAAATAAAGCCAGTGATGTGCACAAACCTGATAAAATCTTCCCTCAGAAAGAAAAGCATCAGACAATGAAGACCCATAGTGCATGAAAATGTAGTGAATTAATTATGCATCTGACTATGCATCTCATATAGAGACCTTTGGGCTTATTTTATGTTCACAGTAACTAAAGCATGCCATTTCAATGCAAAATGCCTGTTGAACCCAGGCTTGTGAATAAGTATGAATTTATTTTTTATTTTTTGCAGAGTTCAGGTCAGATTAGAGAGAGCTAAGGCCATTAGGCTGTGCTCTGTCTAACAGTGGCATGTTTTTGAATCTGCTGCATCTATAGCTAATAGTTGATTACCATGAACAATAATTCTGATGTGAATAATAATCTGAAAAATAGGATCTTTCAGAGATGGAACTCAACTCTTTATGAGTTTATTAATGATTTTCCACACAATCAATAATAGATGTAAAAAAGCAAATGTCCCTGAATCTAAGATAACATGATAAGAGCAGCTTTGGTATAGCACTTTCTCATGTCTTTCACATCCTGTAACAGTTATACTGCTGACTTTATGTTTATTTGAAAGTATTTGAAGTGTTTTAAATGAGTATCAGTTCATCAGTTCTGCTCATTCCTGTACAATGAAACAGGTCAAACTTACTCTTCAGAATAAATGTATAAACTGTATAATACAGATTCATTAGATTGTGATTAGACTGAAAAATGACTGGATGTTCCTTTATAAAGTAATGAAGAGAGTTCTAGAGAAATTTGTTTATAGTGATGTTGATAGGAACGAGATGTCAGAAGTGTTAAAAGCTACCACACAGAAAGCCAGTGTGTGAAATTGTTATGAAAACAAATGTTTAGTGATAGTTTGAGAGAGTGACATACATATAGCATATTGTGAAGTCATCATAGCCATATCATTTCCATGATGTATTACATGAAATGGTTACAAATATGTAATGCTAGAAGACATTTTTTTACTAAAGGTAAAATTTTAGACCTAAAATGCATTTTTTATTGATGGTACAGAAGTACATGCAGGATGCTGTCAGAGAAAATGGGACCCAAACAGTACACATTATTTTACTATTAATAGCATTACATTTAAGACATATTTCATATAAAATGATTTTGATTAAAATAGATTTGCATTGTAGATATTGTGTTCCATGAATCCTGCCATCATGACTGGTTTCTCAATTCACAGAAAAATACTCTAAATGACATTACTCTTATATATTATTAATATTATTAGATATTAATAAGATATCTAACACAGAATCCATAATATAGCATTTATGATAGACATAATTTGTCACTATTTCCCCTCTCAACCATTCTCTAACAACCTTTCTCCTCCTTTCTCTCTCTCTATAGCTGCCACTCTCTCTCAACCTTTCTCTATCTATCTCTATCTCTCTCACCTCTCCCTATCTCTTAATTTCTATGCACAAACAGTAACATATATAGACACATGCTTGTTGATTACACACTTAAGCTGCTCATCAGAGAAGTCAGCCAGGCTGCAAATGACTCGCAAACAACAGCAGACTTACAAATGAGAATCCATCATACAAACACACACACACACACAAATACAGTGTTACATGAGGTGTGTTAATGACTGCATGCAGCAGAGCCGTTCAGGCCAGTGTTTACTATAGTGATGGAGGTCAGAAACATGCAGCACCTTTTTGGGTTTGGCTCCTCGCTGCACACTCAGAAGGAGGAGGAAGAGGTGAGAGGTCAAAGGTCAACCAGTGGCTGTGCAGGAAAAGGAAGTGGAGTGCACACACATACATACATACATACATACATACATACACACACACACACTGGCTCACTCTGCAACACACACTACCATTCAAAAGTCTGGAATCACTTACCTTATTAACACATTTTCAAATGTTTTCATACTAACAGATACAGTGGTGCTTGAAAGTTTGTGAACCCTTTAGAATTTTCTACAAACCGGATTCCAAAAAAGTTGGGACACTAAACAAATTGTGAATAAAAACTGAATGCAATGATGTGGAGATGGCAAATGTCA
>BRDA01011506.1:3905-16362 GCA_036984385.1 Crenuchus spilurus | reverse complement strand
TCTGGGGAGAGGGAGGTTTGGGTTTCCCTGCTTAGACTGCTACCTCCGCGACCCGGCCCCGGATAAAGCGGTTGATAATAGATGGATGGATGGATAAACAATCAATAAGTGAATGTAGTATTTGTGCAGTTTGTAAAAACACAGTTTGCAGGGCATTTAGATGTTAAAAGCCATTCTACATAAGTGGGTTTTGATTTTGGCTTCAAATAGGGGCAGGTCAGTGATAGTATGTAAATCAGTGGGCAAAGTATTACACAATTTAGGACCTGCCACTGCAAAAGATCTCTCTCCCCACTGCTACATCTAGATCGTGGAACCTCCAGCAGATATTGTCCCGCAGAAAGGAGAGGCTGATGCCATCAGGATTTTAAACTGAATCCTAAACTGTACTGGGAGCCAGTGAAGGGAGTTAAAAACCGGTGTAATATGATTGTGTTTGTGGGTGTTAGTGAGGAACCGGGCAGCTGCATTCTGAACCAGTTGTAGGCAGGGGAGCGATGATTGGCTTAGTCCAATGTACAGTGCATTGAGTAATCCAGGCATGAGCTAACAAAGGCATGGATTGCTTTTTTGAAGTCATTGCAGTTCAGGAAGGGTTTCACCTTGGCAAGGAGGCGAAGCTGAAAGAAGCTTGCCTTCACAACAGAATTCACCTGTAGGTCCAATTTCAGACGTGAGTCCAATTTTACCTCCAGATTTTTAACCACCTGACTACAGTGGGGGGATAAAGGACCAAGACTTATTAGTGTAAAATAATTTTTGAGGAACTCTCGCTCTAGCACTTGAAATTCGCGGGGCATTCAATGTGCGCAGTACTGTGTATTACAGATGCGTAGTGTGTACTGTACAGTAAAATCTCTCTTCTTCCATTTTCACATCCGACTCCTGCCAAGAAATTCAGTAACTGGCTGAACAATGAGCTGCCATGGTTCTTCCTTTGCAGTTCAGTACAAAACAGCTTTCACTCAGAAGCAGCAGCAAGTCTCCATATCTATGTTCATGGCCAGCGCTCGCATACACGGATCACAGGCTGTGAAAGATTGGGCCTTTCGTCCACGCGAAATAATATTAACAGTATTTAACATAATTACTGTATGTATGTTATTAAAATTAAATAGGTTTAAGAGTTTAAAACATTTTACTATCAATTTTTTTACATAAATACTGTATGTTTGTTATTAAAATTATATAGGTTTAAGAGTTTAAAACATTTTTACTATCAAATGTTTTCAAAAAGGATTTAAGAAGGAGTACATCGCACAAGATTAGACTTGATTCTGAGGGTAACACGTGAGAAAGAATTAGATGCAGGTGTTGTGCTGCCCATACTGGACCTTTGCGCCAACTAGCAGCAGCCACTCGTATCTTGGAATTTTGCTCAGATCTCGAACAAAAATATGGACTGAGTTGCAGCTCATATCTTAAAAATTTGTATGTAGGTCTGCTCGTATCCCAAGGTACCACTGTATATCAATTATCATTTTATCATTTTCTATTTTGTAAATTACATTTCATACTAAAATCATGCTCCTGCTTTCAGTACAATGTCAAAAGTTAACAGCACCCCCTAGAGGCTGGGGGCATTTCCAGTGTGGCAAATGTATTTGGTTTCAGTTAATTCAGAGTTTTACTTAATGTAGTTGTGTTGTTGTTTTTCTTTACAGCGTATTCTTAATGTAGATGCATTTTCCCTTAATGCTGTTGTGTTCTCAGCTTTTGTTTTGTAAATGTTGTTTTGATGTGACTCCATGGGCCACCGTAGGATATGGTGAACGGAAATCAGACAAGTTGGCATCTGTATGAATTGTGATATTAGATATGTTTGCTGAAACAATGCCTGATCTATATGCTTAGACTCTTCTGTGGCAGACAGGAAGATGGGCAGCGTTAGAATTAGTAACCAGCACACAGACAAAACTCATGATTCAAACGATCTAAATCAGTGTGACTCACAGTGAACAAATCCTGCAGCTCCTAAACATATAACTCTGAGAACATAGCACAAATACCTGCATTCACAACACACATACATGCCTCATTCATTCTTATAACTTCAGTGTGACTGGGCAAGCTAAACTGCTGCAAGATGAACAGATGGATATATGTAAATACTGTTCTTTGTTATATCACAACAACAATGAATTCAATATTATCATATGTTATTGACTGACTCACAGCCAACAAATCCTGCAGCTCCTGCACACACAACTCTGAGAAAATAGCACAAATACCTGTATTCACAACACACACTCACACATAGGCTACAGTTCTTCAGAGACATGTTCCATATTCATTTTGCTCAGTCACCTCCCTCTTCAGCTCATACCTTCTCCAAAAGAGCACATGGAGCATTCTATAATAAGCTTTGTTCCTCAAGAACATTATACTCCCAACATCGTTCTGAGAGCAGTTACAGGACGTTTTTCAGTCAACATTGCTTTTTAAATGAGGCACAATACAGAGAAGCCAATCAAAACAAAGAACATTTACATAAATTTGTCTCAACGGCAAAGTAACAATGTTAATAATGTTTAATAATATAAAAGGACCCAGATGTTATAAATGAATCAGGGTGGAGCAGAAACAAATAATGTAGGTTATGGGCACATATCAGTTTGAGAGAGGATATTCTGGAGTAACACTATTTATATGGTTGTCAGGCGTCAGACATCACAACAGGTAATAATAATAATCATTATCATCAGCATCAGCAGCAAAATCAACAGATAATGAAAAAATATGAAACATATGAAAAATATCAAATGGAGTTCTCATTCTGGTGCATCTCTAATGATAACGGAACCAGAGAGCTACAAATAGATCTGCTTCTCTTCTTTCTTGGAGAACTCACAGAGGTCTATTCATAGAACACAGCATCTTGCTGCAGACTGACAGTTACTATACAGAGACAAGCTGACTCATTTTGACTCATGCTCAGATTCGAATTTTGTGGAAATCTATGAACTTCTCAACTACACCACCAGTCACAAGTTTGGGCACACCTACATATATATTTTCATAAACATTTTAAAATAAAAGTGAAGACAACAAAACTATGACATGACTTATGCAGAGACCAGGAAAAAAAAATCAATAAATATTCTATTTTAAATTATTTTCTAAAATTAGCCCTATTTAGCCTGCTGCTTTACACACTCTCTGGACTGTCTTAAAGAGATTCATGAGGAGCCACTTGGGATGCTTTTGTAGCAAAACCGAAGAAGATATACACAGGCTGAGATCATGTTGTTGCTGAAAAAACACTCACTTGGGAGGAAAAATAAATATGGTGCTATATAAAAGATTTAGATACCTTGGAAAATAAGTTGTAAAGAGTTATTTACCTGGGCAGTGAGCATTTATTTACTCAGGAAAAACACTAATATTAGAAGGAATAAGAGCAGCATTAATAAATAGCAGTTCAGTATTATTTGTAGTTATTTTCTACACCTGGTAAACACGTTATGTTTGGAGAAAGGAAAACACTGCATTCCAGCAGAAGAACCTTATCCCATCTGTGAAACATGGTTTGGTCCTGTTTTATTGCATCTGGGCCAGGACGGCTTGCCATCATTGATGGAACAATGAATTGTGAATTATATCAGAGAATTCTAAAGAAAATGTCAGGACATCTGTCCATGAAATGAATCTCAAGAGAAGGTGGGTCATACAGCAAGACAACAACCCTAAACACACAAGTTGTTCTACCAAAGAATGTTTAAAGAACAGTTACCGGAAATGTTTAGTTACAGTTATTTCTGCAAAAGGGGGGTCACACGAGATACTGAAAGTAAAGGTTCACATACTTTTGCGTCTCACAAATATGTCATATTGGATAATTTTCCTCAATAAATAAATGACCAAGTATAATATTTTGTCTCATTTGTTTAACGGAGTTCTCTGTATCTACTTTTAGGACTTAGGTATGAAAATCTGATGATGTTTTAGGTCAGATTTATGCAGAAACATAGAACATTCTAAAGGGTTCACAAACTTTCAAGCACCACTGTATGAGGTTTATAATATATGATATTTGGGGATATATGATTAAAGTACAAATACACTTACGGCCAAATAAATGGTTTCAAATGTGCTTATGTGGCAAACACTTTTGCACTGTATATATTACATTACATTTTATGTACTTTGCTTAAAAGGGTTTTTTAGAATCAACTTTGCCATTTGTACTGAATTTGCATCTGTGCATAAGCATGTAAATTAATTTCATGATGTCTGATGCAATAAACGACTCCTAAATTGGTTTGGATGAAATCTCTTTACATTAACTGAAAGTAGAGAAAGTAAAGTTTCTGGTCCTGTAAAGTCCCCAGTTTGGGGACACTTGTACAGCGTGTTTTCACAGGTAGTGCACGTCATATAAATGTTATGAGTTATAATAGCGACTCAGCAAAATGTGTGATGTGACTGTAAGTAGAGAGTGATTGTTTTAATGACCAGGCAGGAATGTGCTTTCACTGGAGGAACTAAATAATTAAGCTCCTGTTTGACAGAGGACCTACTGAGCCTTGAGTTTGTAGTTTATGGAGCAGAAGGTTATGTGTAAGTTGTTTTTTTGTTTGTTTGTTTTTTGCATTATAAAGAAGACCGTGGTTTGTGCAAATGCTTGTATCTGAGATGTTGTTACAGCCACAGTATTGGTTAAATATGGACTGTTTTTGAGGGAGGCACCAATCTAGCTGGCTGTGAAATATTGGCTGATTGTCTGGAATTAAATCTCTTGAGTGCAGGCCATGGTGTGCTCAAACACAAAGACTTCCTGCAATCTTTTACTTTTACAACATGTGGAAGCTGACGAAGCAAATTATAAAAGGTGTATGCATATGTATGCGTGTGCTTTTCCATCCTTGGCAGCCATGACACATGAGCATCTAGAATCCTACAGAAGAGCCCCAGGGAACATGAAAACACACCTTTATCGTTTCAAACCAACAAGAACGCAATTATACTGATGCTAAAGTCATCATTTTGTGTATGCTGGTTACGTTCTTAATAATCAATGAATTAAAAAAATTCATTTGAATGTGCCTGTTATCTTTGAAAAAGTTCTTGCTGGTGAAATGCTCATTGGATTACTTGCCTGCAGATTTTGGGACATGCTGCAGGATTATGGCAATGGAGGTTCAAGATTCTAAGTAATAAATCAGGCCTGAGACATCAAACATGAAAAGTTTGGGTCAATACTGAGATAATTTTTATGGCTTAAGAAAAGCCAAGCTAAAGACATGTTAGATGTTTTTACACAAATCTAGACTACTGCATTAGAATTAATGAATATAAAACTAAGCTTAAACATTACCGCTGTAGACAAGACTACCTTTGTTGAGTTCAAAACAAATTCAAGACTTTGACTGGTCAAGTCAAAGTCCTCAAGTCAAAACTCAATCTTAAAGGCCAAGACCAAGACAAGCCGTTCAAGAGTTTGAAAGAGAGCAAGACTTTTAGTTACACTTATTGGTCTCTTTCATAATTAATTACAAGTTAAGGTAAGCTTTTAAGAAATAAACATTTAAAACCAATTTTATATCTACAGTCAGTCAGTGGTTTTGATGTTTTTCCACTAGTTTAAAAAATGACAGCAAACCAAACCTGTAAGACATCTACATCAATACGTCAAATATGAGTCATACTAAGCTGGATGCAGGATGTTCTTCTGTACAGCAGTAAACTTACAAGTCCTCTTGTACTTCCCATTCAGTGAACTAGAAGTGATTTTTAAAACAATACTGGCTTTGATCAAAACCAGAAATGAAAACTAGCAGGACAAAAACTAGTAGCTGAGTAGAAGACACGTACAATACATTATACATTTTTTTATGTTTCTGAAATGTGCATTTATAACCAACACACACTCTTTCCAAAGACAGTGTCACTAATGCAAAGCAACAAAAGTTATTTGAGAAGAATATTCAGCCTACACTCTTAAAAAAGTGGTTCTTCAAGGGTTCTTTAGTAAAGAAGAAGGTTCTATATGGAAGCATGAACTCTTTGCATGATGAAAGTGTTCTTCAGATTGATAAGTAATGTACTGCAGATGGTTCAATATAGATGCCTTTTCATAATTTTTCTATATAGCACCAAAAAGGGTTCCTCTATTATTTCAAGCTTCACATTGTAACTACCTTTTGGGGGGTATATAGAACCATTTTCAAAAAAGTTCTGTATAGAACCATCCACAACAGATTCCTCTTCAATCTGAAGAACCCTTTTGGCATGGAAAGAACTCTTTATCTACACGAAGGGGTCTTTGAGTGTTCATGGTTCTATAGAGATTTACTAAAGAATCCTTGAAGAACCATCTTTTTTAAGAGTGTACTGATTGAGAGCGGGTATATGAGCCATGTGTGTCACTGAAGTACAAGTCAGGTCCATGAAGCATATCAGACGGTAAGTCATATTAAATTCAAATAAACCAAATAAACAGTTATTATACCATATTTTAATGAAACAGACAGTTTTCATTGTTTTTACGTATTGGCTATAATATATACACTTTCTCTTTATAACAATTCAATATTGTCATGTTGCCCATCCCTATTCTCAACAGCTCTTGTTTTAAGTGCACAGTTCTAAAAACCTTGCATTGGTTTAATCCTTATAAGATAAGATGTTAACATTATTTAAACCAACACATCTCATTTACAAACATGGATCTTTAAAGTGCCAACAACTGATCCACTGATAGGCTGCATCTGATGTGAAATTTCATTTAGAATTCAGCTGCTCCTTTGTCTGCCTCGGAATGAATATATTAATTTATATATGACTCTAGGTGTATGTTTATACTCTCTGAACACTGTCTGTGCCCATAAGTGTATAACAGTAATGGTAATGTTTCTATGGATTTGTTTGTCATATATACATCAAATAAAATATAAATATATTCACAAATATAAGGAAACAATGCTGGAACAAAGAAGAATGAAATGGAGACATCCTGGTGTCCTGGGTGCATAGTGAATTCAATAACAGTAATGATATCATTGGATGACATCATCATGTGTCATTTCAGTCTGCTTCCGGTCAACCTGCACTGCTCAGGAAGACTCCCCTTTGCTATTATTCCTCAAATCCATTCAGCCACATGGAAGTCTTTCCTTCAAACAAATATGTTCACTTGTGGATTCCCCACCAGGCAAATAAAAAGAGTAGTTCATACAGCATCCCACAACGTAGCCCATGTACTCAGGCAATATAGGTGGGCACCACTGTTCATCAGTCCTCAGCAGTATTAAAACACAGGTGTCTGCCTTTTCTTTGTGTTTATAGACAAAAGAATGTGAGAAACAATAGCTTACAACATTTCAGTCACCATGTATGTGTGTACATGTGAGTGAATGAAGGTAAGAGAGTATATAGGCATGTCACTCACCCTGCTATAGGTGTATCTTTTGGTCTGAGACATGCTGCTCCGGCGTCGCCCCTGATGATTGCCTGCCCTCCTCTAGACAGCAGTACTGTCTCTACCTCTCTCGCTCTCTATTCCTCTGTCTCTCTCTCTGTCTACCTCTTGTCTCTTCCATCACACATGACTCTTCTCTTTGCTTTTACGGTTGAAGCTTGCTGTCTAATCCAGACACAGTGTCCAGTAAAGCCAGGTCCAGTAGAGGTCCAGCACCAATGCCTGATGGCCAGAAAGCTCAGAGGTGAACAGGAGAATCAGCCAATAGCGTCATGAGCAGGCATGCATGTGTGTGTGTGTGTGTGTGTGTGTGTGTGTTATCAGCTGGTTTTGTGTGTGAGAGAGCTGTCAGAGTGAACAGTGCATATGTATGTATGTGTATAAGTGTGTGTGCGTGTGTGTGTGTGTGTGTGTGTGTGTGTGTGAGTGGTGCTGTTGGGGGAGTGTGTGGAAAGCAATGCTACTGCGCTAGTGTCTGCGCTCCTTTCTGCAGAAGAGCCACAGAGCCAGTGCTGGGTCCTAAAGCCCTCCATCACATCAATATCAGGGCTGCTCAATATATTGTTTGTCAAAGGTCCTATATCGTATGTTTTTATTGCATTTTTTATGAGGCCCACTAATGATGACTGTGTAGTTTTATGCACTAAAAACACATTTTTTTTGCACTAAAATCACAATTAAAAACACAACCTCTCAGAATGCCTGAATAAAAAACTGTATGCTGATACACTTCAATTGAAAATGGGCGGGGTTATAAGTATATAAGCTTCAATTAGCCAGGTTCATGTAAATGCATCCGTTTCTGTGACATCACAAAAACAGGGAATTTGAAATAGGGTGTTTTTGCAGCTTAGTTTTCATACATGGTCTCTGTGGGCTTAGAAATCAACTGTAAGTTTTGAAAATGTAACAGTGTTTACCTACTGCACCAAAAAGGAAAAGAGCTTTTCTATTAAATGGACCTTTTAATAGTTATAACAATATTAATTTTGGAAATATTGATGAGTTTCTCATAATTTTAACTTACAACACACAACTGAATACAAAAGCTTCTCTTGGCCACAAGATTTAAGTTTACTTAAATGCAACCACCATTCAGTGCAGACTATCACATTTTATTATAATGTGTAATCATACAATAAATATATATAAAATATTTTTGTAAACATTTCTCTTGCTAGATTTCCTTCCAAATATTTAGCAGATGTTAAGCAGTTACTAAATTTTGACAGAGCAAACATGAATTAACTTGTGTTTCTATCCTCAATAGTTATGCAAATAAATTTTAGACAAGGTAGCTGTCATTCCATACAGGTTCTCCAATCAGGAATTTTCCAAATTTGCAAAAACTCAGTGGATGGAAAACCATGAGTGACAAAATCTGTCCAAAAGGAAAGTTTTTATTTTGAAAACATAGAGTATATAACTAGCTATCAGGCTGACTTCACACATTTTGTCAACAAATAAAACATTTTAAAAAAAGTAATTCTAGTCTTGTAACCATGTCACGCTCCTGATTCATCATCAATGTGTTCTAATTGCAGTATTCATCAATATGTTCTAGCAACAATGGTAGTATTCTGTCATCATTTAGGCCTGATTATTCAAAATTATAAATAATTTCTAATGAATGAAAAAATATGCAAATGTTCACACATATGAAGATGTGCATACAGATTAAAATCTCTAAGTAATTACACAGCTATACTAGGCCTAGAATAGAATTACAAGTCAAGATGTTTCATATGTATTTACACATGCTCAGAGGTCTAGAACACAAGAAAATTACACTCAAGTCTTAAAACAGTCCCAAAAAACCCAAAAGAAGCTTCTGCTAGACAGCAATAATATTAGAAGGAAACATGAATGACACTTTAGCTTAACTCACCTTTTGGTCAGATATTTCTCCTCAGAAGAAGACTCTAATGCATGCTTATAAGTTTTAGTAGAGAATTCAAGACACTCTCACACTGTACAGTATAACATTCACCATTTATCTTCCAGAACTAAGAGTCACAGTTGTGAGTAACCTTTACATGTTTTACGTGGCCCAGAAGTACCTCATGTCTTCGTTTCTCCAAAATCTGAGTACTAAAAGCTAGTACGTTGATTTACTACAGTGTACCAATCTGCATTAAAAATCATTCTTTACATATTTACATATCATCTTTCTACCCATAAGATTCACTTGTTGTATATTAGAGCCCAAAGAACAGAAGGCTGACCTTTACCTGTGCTCTCTTTCAGCTACAGTCATGATACAAAGGGCACTCCACTTAACAAAGCACAGGGAAGTCCTTTCATAGTACACTAACATGAAGAGATGATTCTTACTGGTCAGCTGAGATAACTGTTGTGACTGACACGAGCTAGAATTCATGTCACTATTTCACTACACCAGATTTTTCAAAATGCATGCACCAATCAAAATCACGAGTCATTCAGAGTGTTTTGATGAGAAGTAAGCCATTAAAAAGTGTTCACAGTGATGGTGATAGGAACCTGATGACTGAAAAGATCAGTGAATCGACATGTTATAGTACATAAAATTGATATGAATGTGATTGTTTTGTGATAGTGAGGTTCATATAGTACATACAGTACCAAAACAATATATATATATATATTAGGACAATTATTAAAGTTATTCTGTGAAACGTGTGTACATTAATGCTTCTTTTTGAAGAACAAATAAAATGGTTATATTTGTATAAATAGTCTGTGTCTTTCTCTACAATGACTTTGTTTTAAACATTTGTGGAATTCCCCTTTAAAAGTCATTCATGTTCCCATGCTGTTAGTGTAGCTCATGTGAATGTGTACAATAGAGCAGGTCTCTTTAAGGCAGAGTACTGGAGGAAGGCAGCCTCTATTCAGCCTCTCTCCACTTCTGCAGGCCCAGTTCAATGTGACGCAGCTTTCAACAAACAGCCAAAGAGAGAGAGAGAGAGCTGTGTACTACCTCAGCTGACCAGAGTGCACACACACAAAGAGAGAGAGAGAGGATTAGCACTCTTTATGAGCTAAAACTGCATTGCAGCACTCCCGGCTTGATTCTTTATTTACAGATTCTGCATGGAAAGCAAATAGTGATGACTGGAACACACTCACTATTCACACGCTGATGCAGGAGGGGAGACAAATCTGTACCAGCCCAGCACACTTCTGCTTTCTGCCTCACAACATAAGTGATAACCTGCAAAGTGAGCACAGAACAATGAGAACTGCGCTGTTCTTACCGATGCACTGTGTCCAATCTAACAAACCTCTTAACACCTCTAACTGAGCCTATTATGCATACATCCTAATGACAAGATCTGAGGCGGTGACCTGACGGAGGTTTTGACATCTCTCAGAAAAAGAAGACTGAGCCATTATAGTCAATGTGGGGGTGACCAGTGAAGAGGAGCTGAGAAGTAAGTTGGGAAAGTGCACGTAAAGATGTCTTTCAAGTAAGATTATGTAATGTATGTACTATTAGATTGTCTGTGCCTGTTATTATTAATTTAAATATCATTATGCCTGTATGGGCTGCGGTATGCAAGGTCTATGATAACAGGTACTTTGTACTTATTGCTGAATGGACACAGAATCTGATCTCCACACATTTGTTGTGCTTCCCCGCCCTCTAGAGGCAAAGAAGGGAATTGCAGGTCAGCTTTGAACTATTCAGTCTATTTTAGCGTTGTTGTGAGGTGAATAATGTAGTGTGAACTTGACAATAACGTAATAAAATCAGAAATTGCCAATTTATTGGATATTTACTTTAAAGTACAAAATTAGCTGCTAATTAAGCTGGAGGCAAAAGAGTTGGAAATGCACCTGTCACCTTACCCACTCTGCTGAACAAAAAAAAACCTTCTAAAACGAATAGTGACCACTCACTAAACCAAAAGTGAACACTCGAATAATAATAACGACTCAAAAATCAGCATTAGACTCCCACAAAATGCCCACAAAAAAAAGCCGTCCTCTCTGTGAAACAGCCCATCAGTCTGTTCAGCCACCGCCTATGTCCACAGGACACAACGAGCTTTAGCTTCTTCATAAAAACAGCAAAAAACAAACTGGAAGCCTGCCACTTCCTGTATTTTCGTTGTCTTTATTTCAAAACATGCTTTACATCTTACCCTGTTGCTATAGCCTCTGTGTGTCTTGAGCTGGCCGTGTGTGTATGTTTTGATTCCCATATAATGTGGACCCTACTGCTTCCTGAGGCGGCGCTACGTCAGAGCCGGAGTAACACGAACCGCACGAGGAGTGGAAGGATACACACCATAGACTGTACACTAGATACACACCATAGACTGTACACTAGATACACACCATATACTGTACACTAGATACACACCATATACTGTACACTAGATACACACCATATACTGTACACTACATACACACCATAGACTGTATGCTAGATACACGCCATAGACTATACACTAGATACACACCATATACTGTACACTAGATACACACTATTTACTGTACACTACACACCATATACTGTACACTAGATACACACCATAGACTAGATACACACCATATACTGTACACTAGATACACACTATTTACTGTACACTAGATACACACCATAGACTGTACATTACATACACACTATTTACTGTACACTAGATACACACTATTTACTGTACACTAGATACACACCATAGACTGTACACACTAGATACACACCGTAGATTGTACACTAGATACACACCATAGACTGTACACTAGATACACACCATAGACTGTACACTACATACACACCATAGACTGTACACTAGATACACACTATTTACTGTACACTAGATACACACCATAGACTGTACACTAAATACCAGAGGTGGGAGTAAGTCCCTCATGTGCAAGTCACAAGCAAGTCTCAAGTCATTGCCTTCAAGTCTCAAGCAAGTCCCAAGTCACTGTGGTGAGAACCAAGCAAGTCAAGTCGAGTCCCTGCTATAAGTCAAGCAAGTCACAAGTCAAGTCATACAAATATGGTCTGATCTACCCCAGTTTAAGCATTTAAATCAGTAT
>BRDA01011501.1:798-13823 GCA_036984385.1 Crenuchus spilurus | reverse complement strand
CTTGTCCCAACTTTTTTGGGATTTGTTGACGCCATGAAATTTTGAAACATATTTTTCACTTAAAATGATACATTCTCTCAGTTTAAACTTTTGATGTGTCATCTATGTTCTATTATAAATAAAATATTGACATTTGCCATCTCCACATCATTGCATTCAGTTTTTATTCACAATTTGTTTAGTGTCCCAACTTTTTTGGAATCCGGTTTGTAGATTACTATAAGATGATCAGAAAAAGTGGCATCGGTAGTAATGGCAATATTTATAATTAATTATTAATATATTTAATATTAATAATTAATATATTAAGTAATGGTTACTTTTGCCATCTCTGGTTTTAGGAATTATTCTTCATATTTACATTGTTATTCGTAAGCAGATTATATGGAGAACCAAAAATGACAAAAGTATGTACAAATAAATAAATGAATGAATGCATAAGTTTAATTAATTAATTAATTACTGTAGGACCAAAAATGTCAAAAGTATAAATAAATGAATTAATTAATTGATAGATAAATCAATGAATAAATAAATTAATAATTAAATAAATAAATGAGGACCAAACATGACAAAAGTATAAATAAATAAATAAATAAATAGATATACATTTTTTTCATGAAAAAGTGTATATACTAATAATAAATGTTTTTACTTATGTATTTAACATGTCTACATTTATTTATTTATGTATTTCCACATGTCTACATTTATTTATTTATGTATTTCCACTCATGTGCATTTACTTTTCTTCAAACCGTATGTTAATGGAGTGGGCGGTCCCAACCTCATTCTAAGAGCAAAAGATTATACTTAAAAGTGAAATGCTATTTGTTCAGAGGTTGGTTTGGATAATATGACTGATTAATCATTTATATATTATTATTTTTGCTTTCCAGGTCAAGAAATGAAAAAGCCCAACGTTTAAATTTAATTCGTAAGTTTTGGTTTTTTATTTCTTGGCTAATTTTTATTTTGATGTATAACCTGAAATAAGATCTGGATGTGGTTTGCTTGGATTGAGTGAAGGGTATGTGATATATTTTTGATGGAAACAAAAATGCAGTTTTGGTCACTAATTAGTTTAGTCTAGTGTTTGTTAGTAATGTAACCTTTGTAGCTTATGTTCTAAACATCTAAGGCACGGGTGTCCAACACCAGTCCTGGAGTGCCGGATTCCTGCGTAGTTTGGTGTCCTTCCTGATCAAACACGCTGGATTTAGCTCAGCAGGTAATGAGCATGTTTAATCTTAGTGTCAGAGCAGGGAAATCGCCAAACTGTGCAGGAATCCGGTACATGTCTGATCTAAGGTAAGTGGAACACTGTGTAAATATTATTTCTTACATTAACTATTTATTTAAAACATGTCATTTACTGCAGGAGAAAAGCTTCTGTGGTTCCAAAGTCACCTGGATGCAGAAAAGCTTGAATATTCCCAACTAGATGCGTGTGAAGTCATTGAGCGGTAAGGCTGTGCACTCAAACTTAATTACAGCAGATTCTAACACACCAATCTCTGGTTTCTTGCTTACTATAACTAACTGATGGCTACTAGTCCTGCTTCCCCGGAAGTGTTTTGCATAGCATCCTTTATGACACTGACATAATTCACTTTTAACAGTGAAACTACACTGGATCAACAATTAAATTATGTTGTACAATGTATTGAAAGTGTAATCCTGTACTGATTCAGTACTCAAATGTTTGATGAAGGAAATAGGCTAATATGTTGAGGTTGTATTCTGCATATCGGTTCTGCAGTGCATACTAAATTGCCCTGGGGGTATTCCAGAAAGCAGGCTTTCACAGTTAACCAGATAAGGTAGGACAAAAGTTGGTCTAGTAGGGGAAGAGCTGCTGAGCATTCCCATTCAACAATCATTTTGCTCGGGGCCCCGAGTGGCTCAGCAGGCTAAGACGCTGACACTATGACCGGAGGATTGTGAGTTCAAATCCCGGTCATGCTGTTTGCCATCAACAGCTGGGGCCCAATAGAGCAAAAAATGGCAGTGCTCTCTCTCCCTATCACTTTCACATTGCAATGTCCGCTGGCTCAAGCGTCTTCTGATTGGTCCATTTGGAGCTGGGAATCCTGCGCTTTCCTCCGAGCTCGTTGACTCCACTGTGACAGTGTATCAGCAGTAGTTTGAAAAGAGGCGGTGGCCATATCACACAACGGAGGAGGCGTGTGCATGTCTTCACCCTCCTAGAGTCAGTGACAGTGCAAAGTGATGGGGAGAGTTCTAACGGGTGGGATGTTTTAATTGGCTACTACCACATTGGGAAGGGGAGAAAATTGGCAAAAAAAATTGCTCAGGTTATTCTGCTTACTGAGTAATCCTTTGTGGAATAACACACTAGGTTGTCAGGTCTATGTCCACTGCCATATCTATAAAAGTAATTATTTTCTTTTTTTTATTTACTTAGTTTGTGTGAATGTTAGCCTGCAATGCACTTCATCTTGCATGTGGATGGGACCATGTTTAAATTAGTTTAATTTGTATTGACAGAGAATAAATTTAAGCTATTTTAAAATCAAATGTATTTTTTGGTTGATCTGTTTTTTTTTTGTTGTTCTGTTCATAATATAATTGAAGAAGGTAAACTGCCATATTTTATTCATTATATAATAAAGTAACATACTGTTTGTGTTTGTGAACACTTTATAATTTTCTGCATAAATTTGACGTAAAACTTAATCAGAGTGACACAGAAGTCCTACAAGTAGATAAAGAGAACTAAATGAGACAAATGAAATAAAAATATTAGATTTTTTTAAAATAAAATGATCTAGTATTACATATCTGAGAGTTGTAAAAGTATGTGAACCTTTGCTTTCAGTATATTGTGTGACCCCCAGGTGCATTAATAACTGCACCTAAATCTTTCCACTAATTGTGGATCTGTCCTGCATATCAGCTTGGAGGAATTTTAGCCCACTCCTCCATACAAAACAACTTCAATTCTGTTATGTTGGTGGGTTTCCTCCCATTAACTGTCTATGTCAGGTCCTTCCACAGTATTTCTATTGTATTAAGTCAAGATAAGTCAATTTTATTTATATAGCACTTTTTACAACTGATGTCACAAAGCAGCTTTACAGAATTAGTAATGAACAAAACACTGATTAAGGTCAGTAATATTCTATCAGTGATGGCAACCTGATACCACACCATAATACTACCACCACCTTGTTTCACAGATGAAATTTGTTCACTAAAAAAGATAACTAAAAACTAGAAACCAGTCTGTGTGCTCGAATGCAGCATTGTCCTTTAACCAAAGATAATGCTTCACATTTTATTGTCGTGTCATTAGATCCAAACGTGAAATCTGTTTCAGGAACCTGAAAAACATCAGTCAGGAAATGATGGCAATTGATTTACAGCATCACCTTGTTACAAACTGTCCTGCATACTTTGCATCAGTCAGTGATGCTGTGGACTATTCTAATAGAGCATTGAGCAGCATCTTAAATTTTCACGCCCCTACCAAAATCAGAACAGTCACTTTCTCTCGTTCAGCCCCTTGGTTCACACAAAAACTATGGGAAATGAAGACAGCTGGATGTATTCTTGAGCGGAGTTTTAAAGCCTCTGGCCTTACAGTTCATAAGTTAGCTTATCGGGAACACCAAAAGGTATACTCCAAGTCCCTTAGAGAAGCTTGATCACAGTTTTACTCTGGTATCATCAGTGTGAGAAGCTCAAAACAGCTATTCTCCACTATAAATCATCTTCTCAAACCACAGGTTCCACTAACTAATGAAATTACAGAGGAACATTGTAATAATTTCATGGACTTTTTCAGAGCAAAAACAAATACAATCCGTTCTAATCTTGCAAGCAGTGCCTCTTCACCTGTACAAACCTCTTATGCAAAGGAGGTTTCAAATCATCTTCAGTGTTTTCCAGAAGTCTCTCAACAAATGGTTGAAGGCATCATCAGAAAGATGAAACCGTCCACATGTGCTCTGGACCCCTTTCCAACTGCCTTTGTAAAAGCAAACTCTACCATCTTAAGTCCTATGATCACAACATTAATAAATCATTCTTTCCAAGCTGGTCATGTCCCATGCTCACTAAAAACTGCTGTAATCAAACCACTCCTCAAAAAACCAACTCTTGATCTGGAAGTTTTTGCTAATTATAGGCCTTCTTCAATCATTTCTAAGGTATTGGAAAAAGTAGTTGCCATTTACCTTCAGGATCATCTCAAAAATAACTATTTTGAAAAATTTCAGTCTGTTTTTCGCGCTGCTCACAGCACAGAAACGGCTCTGGTTCTAATGATCTTCTGATGACAGCTGATGCTGGCTCCCCATCAATGCTCACCCTCCTTGATCTGTCTTCTGCTTTTGACACAGTAGATCAGAGTACATCTCTATTGGAAGTGCAAAATCTAAATTGTATGCCGTGACCTCCGGTGTTCCCCATGGGTCAGTCCTTGGACCTATCCTCTTTATATTATATTTGCTCCCACTTGGCCAGGTTATTAGTCATTATGGAGTCTCATTCCGCTTCTATGCCGATGATGTACAATTGTACATAAAGATTGAGACCGCTCCCTCCCATGCTGTTGCCCTATCATCAACATCAACAGTTTCATTAATCTTCAGTACATGCCTTGAAGAGATAAACATGTGGATGGCACATAACTTTCTTCAATTGAACAGTGAAAAAACTAAGGTGATGCTAATTGGTACCTCACACCAAACCCAATTTTCTCCAATAATCAGCATCACACTGTCCGGTCACATTCTGCCTCTATCTCCAACAGTTACCAATCTTGGGATTAAAATGGACACTCAGCTCAATTTTTAAACTTAACATCTTTGCAAGGTTTCATTTAATCATCTCAGAAACATTGCCAAACTTCGGCCTACACTTACTGTAACAGTTGCAGAAAAACTGATTCATGCTTTTGCTTCCTCCAGACTAGATTATTGCAATGCACTCTTCATCAGGATCCCAAACAAGACTCTCCAAAGACTTACATTCAGAACAGTGCTGCTCGAATCCTGATGAGAGTGCGGAAACATGAGCACATCACCCCTATTCTGCGTTCACACCATCCATTGGCTTTCTGTATCTGTTAGGATAGAATATAAGGTTTCCCTACTCACCTATCAGTGTATGTATGGAAATACTCCCTCCTACCTTAAAGAACTTTTCACTCCACAAGCCTCATCAAGATCCCTTCGTTCAAAAAACTCAAACCGCCTTCTTGTTCCCAGGACTAAACAGCACAGACAATTGAGAGTTTTAAAACAGGACTGAAAACATTTGTTTTGAAAAACTTGTGATTTATGACTTTAATTTGTTTTATATTATATTATGACCTTTATTGTTCTTATGATGTTTTTACTGGTGTTACGTTGTAGCACTTAGAGATTTAGAGAGAGAAACTGAGACTGAGAGAGAGACTGAGAGACTTTATTGATCCCTTGCGGGAAATTCAGGTCCCAGCCAGGGCAGCCCTTTAACACAGCGCCAACCCTAACAGAAAGTAAGAAAGTCATACATGAGGGCAGGGGGATAAGAGAAAAAAAACGAGAAAAAAAACTCTTTGCATAAGCACATATAAGAATAAGACATAACCGGACAAAAGAAGCAGAAGCCGGGAGATGAGGGAGGGAGAATGTGAGAGCCAGAAGATTTTAATTTAGTATTATTAATTGAAAACAATGTTTTATTATCTGTTCCCAAAATGTTATTCCAATAGTCTTCTGGCTAGTCCACGTGATCTTTAGCAAACTGCAGCTTTGTCCTAGCAATCCTGCCATGCAGACCATTGTTGTTTAGTGTTCTGATGGTGGACTCAAAGTTACTTTAGGTTCCTTTGTGACCTCACAGTCTATTCCATGTCTTACTCTTGGCATGATCTTTGATGGTTGACCACTGGATTGGTGGAGTCCAACCTTTTTAGAGATGTTTTTTTTACATTTTACAGCCAAATGAGCATCAACAACTCTTCTTCTGAAGTCATCAGAAATCTCCTTTGTTCATGCCATGAAAAACTTCAACAAATCTTGTGAAAATCAGGCTTTGCTACATGACTGTTCTTTACATAAAACAAGGCACCCACTCACACCTGAATGTCATTCCATTGCTTCTCAACACATGATGTAAGTGTAACCTTCGATTTAGCTGCTAATCCTAAGGTTTCACATACTTTTGCAACTTTCAGAAATGTAATATTGGATCATTTCCTTCAATACATAGATGACCAAGTCTGATGAATTTCCGATTGTTTGGTCTTAATCTATACTTTTATGACTTGTGTGGCAATCTGATTTTTAGATCAAATGTTTGTAGAAATATAGAAAAGTCTAAAGCGTTCACAAATTTTCAAACATTATTTCAAGTATTTTTGTGCTGTTTTACTGTTGGTATTTTTAATAGTAATTTATTGAAGCTCAGAAGGAAATATTAAAATAATTTGAGGTTCTGGTTTCTAGTTTTCATGAACTGTGAGCATTTAAACAAACGAGGCTTGAAATATCACTTTCTATGTTTTTGGCAGTTTACCGTTTTAAAAATAAAGTTACCAGCAAATGAACTTTGACAAAGTTCTAATTTTTCTTATGTGGTACTGTAATCCAATACAAACTGAACATTCTCCTTAGTTGTTTTGACATAAAACAATGGTATCTGCATTAAAGTCACAATTCTGTTATTTTGAGAAGCCCAACCTTAATGATGCAGGACTGTCTGAGCTGATGGCAGCTTTTATTGTCCTTCTCAGGTATTTGCACCGTTTTGATGGCGAGCTGGAACAGATTGAATTGGTAAACAGCATAAAAGGTCGTAAGGGTCGACTGCATGGCTCCAGACAGGCCATCATAAGTCACACCATTGAAAGGGAACGGGCACAGTATGAGGCCAATGGATTTGGTGGGTGCAGTTATTTGCTTTTCTTATGTAATACATAAAAAAATTTACTTTGAACAATTTGTTTTACCCCAACAGAGATCCCGGATATAATAAACTCGAAACATTTGAAAACATTCAGGTGAGAGCCTTCTAAACTCTTCTCTAAAATTGCTATAGCAAACTTTTTGATATGGAAAGACTTGCAAGTTTTAATATTTAATTTGTTAGACAATACAACATGCACACTACCATGATGTCACTTTTACTTCAGAAGAAAATTATTATTTCTACCCATTTGGATGACAAATGCTGCTGCTCCTGATACTCAGTCTTGTAAGGTAGAATGATGAGGTGAGAGTGTCACCACTTTTTAACTCGGTTTATTCAGATCGACTTATAAAAGTGCCTTGCTGTTTACTCAGGCATGAGTAAACCTAGGTAGTTAGTGTAGGATAGAATCCAGAAGATAACTCAAGCTTAGATACTGTCAAATACAAAAGTCAGTATGGATGCCTAGACACACAATACTAATTCGACATACCTAGATGTTTAGATACACAAAACGTAACATGTATTGAATGACAAAAGTAATAACAATAAAAACATAAATATAGTCAAGTCTTTAGTGAGTACAGGATAAGAACTCTTGGAAGAGGTGGGTCTTCAGCCGTCGTTTGAAGACAGCAAGTGCCGTTCGGACAGGCAGAGGAATTATGTTACACCATTTAGGTGGGAAGGCAGAGAAAAGTCTGGATGCTTCTCTTCCATGCTTCTTGAAGGATGGTGGGTCAATCCGAGCTGTGCTTGAAGCTCTTATAGCAGATCGTTTTGACCATTGCCATCAAGTATGGAGGAGCTGGCCATTCTTGGCTTTGTTTGCCAACATTAGAGTTTTAAATCTGATACGGGCAGCTACAGACAGCCAGTGAAGAGAGCACAGCAGCGGAGTTACATGACTGTATTTTGGAACATTGAAGACGAGTTGTGACACTGCATTTTGGATCAGTTGTAGGGGCCTAATGGCATGAATAGGGAGACCAACTAGGTGGGAGTTGCAGTAGCCAAGTCTAGAAATGATGAGGAACTGAACAAGCACCTGTGTGGCCCACAAGTAGCTGACAGTGAGCTTACAGGCTTTATTACAGCTATTTACTTTCTGTTGCAAGTTTGTCACATACAGTGGTATGAAAATGTTTGGGCACCTTTGATGATTTTCATGATTTTCCTTTATAAATTATTGGTTATCCGGATCAGCAATTTCAGTTAAATATATCATATAGCAGACAAACAGTGATATTTGAGAAGTGAAATGAAGTTTATAGGATTTACAGAAAGTGTGCAATAACAAAATTGGGCAGGTGCATACATTTGTGCACCCCAACAGAAAAATTATATGAATATTTAGTAGATCCTCCTAATGCAGAAATAACAGCCTCTAAATGTTTCTTATAGCTTCCAATGAGATTCTGGATTCTGGTTGAAGGTTTCCGAGCATGGACAGCCCACTTTAAAACACACCACAGATTTTCAATAATATTCAGGTCTGGGGACTGAGATGGCCATTCCAGAACGTTATACTTGTTCCTCTGCATGAATGCCTTAGTAGATTTTGAGCAGTGTTTAGGGTGGTTGTCTTGTTGAAGTATCCAGCCCCGGTGCAACTTCAACTTTGTCACTTATTCTATAATATTGTTCTCAAGAATCTGCTGATATTGACTAGAATCCATGCGACCCTCAACTTTAACAAGATTCCCAGTACCTGCACTGGCCACACAGCCCCACAGCATGATGGAATCGCCACCAGATTTGACTGTGTGTGGCAAGCATTTGTCTCGATTGCGGTGTTATTTTTCCACCATGCCTACCGCCCCTTGTTATGTCCAAATAACTCAAATTTAATTTAATCAGTCCACAGCACCTTATTCCAAAATGAAGCTGGATTGTCCAATTATGCTTTGGCATACTTCAAGCAACTCTTTTTGTGGTGTGAGCACAGCCTCTCTTTGTGCAAAGTGCGCTGAATAGTTGAACAATTCAGTGACACCATCTGCAGCAAGATGATGTAGGTTTTTGGAGCTGATCTGTGGGTTGACTATGAATGTTCTCAGCATCCTTCACCTCTGCCTATCTGAGATTTTTCTTGGCCTGCCACTTCGGGCTTTAACTAGAACTGTGCCTGTGGTCTTCCATTTCTTCACTTTGTTCCTCACAGTGGAACTGACAGCTGACATCTCTGAGATTGCTTTTTGTATCCTTCCCCCTAAACCAATCTTTGTTTTCAGGTCATTTGAGAGTTGTTTTGAGGCTCCCATGTTGTCACCCTTTTTCGAGAAGATGCAAAGAGGAGAAAAACTTGCAATTGGCCACCTTAACCCTTTCTCATAATTGAATTCACCTGTGTAGGTACTGTAGGTCAAAACTCAATGAGCTTACAAAACAAATTTTTCTGTTCCAATAATTAGTGTTAAAGGTATTCAAATCAATAAAACGACAAGGGTGCTCAAATTTATGCACCTGGCTAATTTTGTTTAAAGAATTATTGCACACTTTCTGTAAATCCTATAAACTTAATTTCACTTCTCAAATATCACTGTGTTCGTCTGCTATTTGATGTGTGTAAATGAAATTGCTGAATCAAACAACCAACGATTCATGAATGAAAATCATAAAAATTAACAAGGGTGCCCAAACTTTTTCATACCACTGTATTTTGTGCATTGCATTATGGGTCATAGCTAAACAGCCAGGAAAGATCATTTTCATCTGAGGTAAAAGTATGTGTTTTCATGGAAAATGTTCAATTTAATGTGTGTAATGTAATGAGTGTTAGGTTATTTTAAAGACATTAAGCTTTTGTATGCAGATTTATTCCCTATATTGCTGAAATCTCTTGCTAAGTTGATATTTTAGAAGTGTAATGATTGGCTTTGTCTGACAAATATTACAGTAGTAATAGCAGCATAACTAGGTGTGCACTGATATGGGATTGGTGGGTTGATGCTGATATTTTTCATCAGTATAAAAATCTGTTGATGCTAATTATGTATAAGTAAAATGTGAAGCCTGGAGCCACATCTACCACATGTAGAGTTCCAAATTGTTTTATTATACAGAACATTTCAATACAGTAGTCCAGCATTGTGTAAACATTCTGCTCTTTTGTAGTATGAAAAATACACAAAGAGTGGTTCATTGGTTCAAATTTCATTTTTAAGCAATTTAACTTCCAATACTTTAATTTGTATTGTACAGGCCTGCTGCAAACATATCAAAATCATGTGTTAATGCAGTGTTTGTTTGGTTGTTATTGAACAGAGAATGGAATGGTGACCTGAAGAAACTTCCCAACCTCAAGATGCGGAAGGTTTCAGCGAAAGGGTTGGAGGACATACACACTGCAGTTAAAGAGATCCACACTGAGGAAGAGGAGCATATGGGCATTCAGGAAGAAGAAGAGTTATTTCAGAACTCTGACACTGAATTTTTGGATGATGATCCATAATGCAATACAAAGGCTTACTGACTAACTACAGCCTGGGAAACATTGAGATATTGAAAAAACACTGAAGTATGTTTGTGTAAGTGGTAGGAAGCAGATCTTTACGTTTTTAATGACAGATGGTCAGGAATTTGTCTGGTCTCTCAGTATGCAAGTCTTTGGTAGTGGTTGCCATTGATGTGCCAATAAAAAAGTGACCCCAGATTGAATCATTAGATTTGCAAATGTATTGCACTGCTGTCTGTGATCAAAAAATTTGAATGACCATTGATTTTGCTGTAGTCATCTTGAGGCCATTCAAGTACATAGCTATAAATACAATATAACATATTTAATACTATTTCTGTCTCTTGTAGTTAAATTTGCAAATATAACTGGATTTTAAGGTAACATGGCACATTATGTATAGCCTGTAATGTTACCTCCTGTTAAACTACAGTGGATATAAAAAGTCTGCACACCCCTGTTCAAATGCCAGGTTTTTGTGATGTAAAAAAATGACAGCAAGACAAATATTTTCACAACTTTTTCCATCTTTAATGTGACCTATAACCTGTACAATGCAATTGAAAAACAAACAGAAATCCTTCAGGGAGGTGAAGTAAAAATAAACAACTGAGATAATGTGGTTGCATAAGTGTGCACACCCTTTTAGACCTGGGGGTGTGGCTGTGTTCAGATTTAACCAATTACATCCAAACTCATGTTAAATTGGAGTCAGCACACACCTGTCACCAATTAAAGTGCCTCTGATAAAGTTCAGCTGTTCTAGTAGGCTTGTCCTGACATTTTTGTAGCCACATCATTTAGCAGAAGCCATGGTCCACAAAGAGCTGCCAGAGCATCAGAGGGATATTATACAAAGATATCAGTCAGGTGAAGGCTACAAAAGAATTTCTAAGTCTTTAAATATACTAGTGATGGGCGGATGAAGCCTCACTGAAGCTTTTGAAGCTTCTTCCTGATTGTGCCGAAAAAGGTTCGAGGCATTGAAGCCTCACAGAAGAGCAACATCTGGTGGCTGAAATAAATGATTACAGCCTGCACTTTACCACGAAGCAAATGAACCCTGTGAGATTTACTGGTCACTCAATATCTGTTCTGATCTGCTGATAACCATCTTTATTAAAGTCATGCAATAAATACTTGGTTGTCATTATTGAGAGCCTCAATGTTTTTTTTTTATATGATTAGAAGAAATATTGTCATATATTTGTCATCATGAGCTTTACTGCTTCAGTGAGACATGGGATAGCGCCAAAGCTTTAAACCAGTCCCGCCCATTGACTGTTCGAAGCTTCAAATGTCATAGTCACGTTATAGTTGCGACTTCAATGCAAGCTTCGGTACACTGTCGAATTAGCACGTGTCGGAAAATGTGACAAGCTTCGGAACCTCGGTGTCAAACCGCCCATCCCTAAAATATACCATGGAACACTGTGAAGACTGTCATCAAGTGGAGAAAACATGGCACAACAGTGACATTACCAAGAACAGGACGTCCATCCAAAATTGATAAGACAAGAAGAAAACTGGTCAGGGAGGCTGCCAAGAGGCCGACAGCAACACTGAAGGAGATGCAAGAATTTCTGGCAAGTTCTGGCTGTGCAGTACATGTGATTACAATCTCCCATCTTCTTCATATGTATGTTCATATGTTTCTTTCAAAGAAAAACATCCAAGCCCGGCTTAACTTTGCAAAAATACACCTGAAATCTCCCAAATGCGTGTGGGAAAATGTGTTATAGTCTGATGAAACCAAGGTTGAACTTTTTGGACATAATTCCAAAAGGTGTATTTGGCACAAAAACAACACTGCTCATCACCAAAAGATCACCATACCTACAGTGAAGCATGGTGGTGGCAGCATCATGCTTTGGGGCTGTTTTGCTTCAGCTGGAACCGGGGCCTTAGTCAGTTTCAAATACCAGTCAGTGTTGGCATAAAACCTTCGGCCTTCTGTTAGAAAGCTGAACATGAAATGGAACTTCATCTTTCAGCACAACAAGGACCCAAAGCACACATCTAAATCAACAAAAGAATGGCTTCACCGGAATAAGATTAAGGCTTTGGAATGGCCCAGCCAGAGTCCAGACCTGAATCCCATCGAACATCTGTGGGGTGATCTGAAGAGGGCTGTGCACAGGAGATGCCCTCGTAATCTATCGGATTTGGAGCGGTTTTGCAAAGAAGAGTGGGCAAATATTGCCACATCAAGATGTGCCACGCTGATAGGCTCCTACCCAAAAAGACTGAGTGCTGTAATAAAAGCCAAAGGTGCTGCAACAAAGTATTAGTTTGAGGGTGTGCATATTTATGCAACCAGGTTATTGTAAGTTTTTTTTATTATGTTGCTCATTGCAAAGCAATGCGCAATATACTGTTTTTCCATTTTCATTTCTTCTTCTTCTTCTTCCTCCTCTCCGCCGAATGTTTTTTAAATGCTTCTTGTCCCGCAGTTCTCGAGATATCGACACCGTTCCAACTCCAGATTGTTTAGTCCAATGACGTGATCCGACCTTGTATACAGAATTTTGATCGGATGTGCAGTTTTCAATAATGTTTTTGTCCAGTAATCTGCTTTTTAAAGTAAACCTGCCGCACGTCTGACTTCCTCAAAGCACGCTAAGCTCCACAGTCAGTCAGACTG
>BRDA01011499.1:103622-116844 GCA_036984385.1 Crenuchus spilurus | reverse complement strand
CTTTCATCACTGGGCTAAATAATGGGATTAGTTAATCAATAGCAGCCTCTACCTGGACTCTATCCAAAAGACCGTTCTGCAGTGCCATCTGTGTTTGCACCATTGCCTTTGAGAGGACACATAAAAGGGACACGGTTATGCATGTATAATTGCTCTAATCACTTATTAATTTAGATTCAAATTGATCTCATATTATGTGTTATTTGTTATGTAACTGACACATATTCATGTATAATCTGCAGCCATGACTGATGATGAGTTTTTTGCAGATGCAGAAGTACAGGAATAAGTGTCGCTGTTGTGTGAGCAGGTATTTCGATGCTTACCCACGGACGCAGTGCTGAACTATAAGATACTGAGAGAGTACATGTCCCGCACCTGTATGGCCACTGAAGACCCCATCCAGGCCTGTGCTGAACTAAGGAAGGTACGCGGCTTCCTGGTCCAGTTTCCCTTCTACTTCCTATCTGAGGAGAATCTCTTTCCTTCCTTAAATTCCAAAGAGGGCATCATGCCCATGGAGCTGTGGACATAACCTTAGGGGAAACCTGAGGGTTTCTTTACTCATCTGTCAGTGGAGATTATGTATGTTTACAAATATTTCCTTTTATTTGTAGAACAAGCATGAAGAAGATATACAAACATACAAATATCAAATATTCTGCATAGTTGTATTGCTTACATGGTAAAGTCATTCAGCGTGGTTTGATATGAAATGTGCCCTTCTAAAGGAATTTACTGAGGCAGATGGGAACCAAAGCATGTGACTAAAAGATATTTTGCAAGATGTTATTGCACAAAATGGTATAAAGAGTATGTCTGATGCCTAAAACTTTTGACCTCAAATGTATACATACAGTCGATTGTAAAGGAAACCAGAATCTAAATTAATATTTACAGACTTATTATGTTATGTCTATAAAAGAAGACAGTGGTAGGACTGGGCAGTATTTTAGCATTATTGGGATAAATTACAACCCCAATTCCAAAAAAAAAAATTATAATAAAAAAAATGGGACACTGTAAAATGTAAAGAAATGCAAATAGATGCATATCTATTCACAATAGAACACAAAACACATATCTGATGTGAGACATTTGACCATTTCATGAAAAAAATATTAACTCGTGTAGAATTTATTGCCTCAACACATCTCAATAAAGGTGAGACAGGGTCATGCCTACCATTGTGTAGCATCTGCTTTAAACAAGTCTGTACATGTCTGAGAAGTGAGGAGACCAATTGCTGCAGTTTTGGTAGAGGAATGTTGATTATTCTGGTCTGATGTATCATTCTAGCTGCTCAACAGTCTTTGGTCTTGTTTGCCAGATTTTTCATTTCATGATGCATGAAATGTGGTCTGGACTGCAGGCAGGCAATTTCAGTACCCTGACTCTTCTTCTGCAAAACTATGCTGGTGTGATGGATGCAGTATGTGGTTTTGCATTGTCTTGCAAGGCCTTACCTGAAAGAGATGTTGTCTGGATGAGAGTATATGCTGTTCTAAAACCTCTATATACTCTTCAGCATTGATAGTGCCTTTCCAGATGTGTAAACTGTCCATGTCATAGGCACTAATGCAACCATATACCATCAAAGATGCAGGCTTTTGAACTGTGCACTTATAAGCTGGATGGTCACTCTCCTCTTGAGTCTGCTGGTTTCAAAAAATAATTAAATTTTTGGTCCACAGAACAGTTTTACATTTAGCCTCAGTCCATTTTAAGTGAGCTTAGGCCTAGAGAACACATCAGCATTTTTAAATCACGTTGACATATGGCTTCTTATTTGCATAATACAGCTTTAATTTGTATGTATGGATTACACAGCAAATTGTGTTCACAGACACTGATTCCTGGAAGTGTCCCTGAGGCCATGCAGTGATTTGAAGTAGATAATCATGCCTGTTTTTAATGTAGTGAGCCCATCTTTGCTTCTGATACTCTAAAATGTTCTTTTTACAGCCAGTCATGTGATTTAGATGCAAATTGCTCCTACAGCTGTTTTTTTGTTTATACCACTTATTTTTCAGCCATTTGTTGCACCTGTCCTTAATACATCACTTTCATGTTCTATTATGAATAAAATACGAGTCTATGAAATTTCCTAAGCATTGCATTGTTTTTATATGTTTACTTACATTTTACACAGCATCCTGACTTTTTTGGAGTTGGGGTTGTACATCACAACATTCTTAGTATATTGTGGAAATAATCAGAACACAGAATTTGCATGTATCACTAAAAAGAGCACAATTAGCATTATTTAATTGGATTTGGTGCAGTGTCAGTGAAATATTGATTAAAATCATTGCGCTTGTGTTTGATGTTTATTTAAATGTGTAGCTACTGGTAAATTTCTCCACAACCTTAATAAACCTCAGAAAATCAAAATATGATACACGGATTGTATTGTTAACAGGGGTGTCAAACTCCAGTCCTGGAGGGTCAGTGTCCAGCACAGTTTGGTGATTTCTCTGCTCTGTCACTACAATTAAACCTGGTCATTACCTGCTGAGCTGAATCAGGTGTGTTTGATCAGAAAGATGTGCATTGTGCAGGAATGTGGCCCTCCAGGACTGGAGTTTGACACCCCTGTCTTAAAGTGTAATGATATATAGATATATAAATTACAAACCTTGGTTCCTATCATCCCTGTTGTAAAAAAAAAACTGTACATGTCTCTATGTTAACTTTTTTCATCTCATTTGACATCAAACACTTCTGAATGACTTTGTTTATACACTATATGGACAGAGGTATTGGGACACCTACTCATTTATTTCTTCTAAAATAACGGGATTAAAGAAAAAAGTTGATCCTGCTTTTGCTGGAGAAGCTATATCTACTGTTTCTGTCACTGTTTCTACTAAATTCTGGAGCATTACTGTAAGGGTTTGACTGCAATCAATCAAATCAAATTGAAACAAGACCATTAGTGATGTCATGATGTTTGATGAACACCACCTTACCTCATCTGCAACTCGTCCCATAAGTACTGGATCACCATCATTCTAGAGAACACAGATCCATTGCTCCACAACTCAGTGCTGGGGGGCTTTGTACTCCTCTAGAACACCCCTGGCATTAGACGTGGTGCCAATAGGTTCATGTTTATCTGGTCTCTACAGAGACTAGACAAGCTTTGTGTGTGCATTAGCACATCTGTGTCAGCAGTGGGTGTAACTTAAAGTAGATGAATGCATTCATTAGAAGGGGTGTCCACAAACATTTGAACATATAGTGTATCAGTGCATCTGAATTACTGAATGACTGAATTATGCAGAAGGTTTGAGAAATCAGTGCAACTTCCCTTTCAGAAAGCTCTAAGCTGGCTTTAAACACGGCCTCAGCCTTCATTCTTCTCTGTCATTTCTCTCCATTAACTTTGTATTCTGTTTACTATGGATCCTGTTGAGAAAAGGAATATCAAAATTAACAAATAAATAAATAAAATAACTTAAAAAAACATGCAGACAATTGTTTGACATACTAATTTAAATAAATCAAGCACATCACATGTATTTTAAACCACTAACCCTAATAATAAATAAATGTTTTTTAACCTTTGTGTCTTTTATTTATTATTTATTAGATCAGGGATTTGCTACTGCAGGGTGTTAGTTATGAAAAGCAATAACAGCAATAAAATATGTTATTGATAAGCTTTATTATTTAATATTCATTTAAAATCACAGAATACATATAAACTTCCATTTTTTTTTTACAAAATATATTTGTCATTATATGATTGTTTAATAAATTAAATAACTTATCTTTATTGTAATACTTTTATAAGTATGATTTCACACAAGCACTTAAACACAGTCAAACAGAGGTACATTCAGTGTCAGATGGGCAGTTTAAAGACCATTTGCCCACTGTATCATAACACAAGATAATGGTGTATATGACAAACATATTTATAAACTTGTGAGCAATGTAAAAATATGTAAGAATAAATATAAGAATGTAAGACACTGGCACAAAGACAAACAAAACAAGAAACTGTTATGGCTTTCATGTCGAGTTAGCTTAGACATACATGAACATCTGGTGGCACTAAAGCTCTGTTCCCATAACCATTGCATTTGGCTTGAGATAAGGATTCTGTGACATTACATTACACTTCCTGAGGGCACACAGCAGCTGCTCTTTACATTATTTATAAAAAAGCTTGTAGAAATCTTCACTGCAACACGTTCCCTAGGAGACAGTTGAGGATGGTGCTCACTGGTGGTGAGTGAAGACATGTCAGATTCTTATCTGCTTTGCATGAACTGATACACTGATATTAGCCACTAAATGTCAATGGTAATGATTTCATAATACATAACGGTGCATGGGTCTTTTATGGAATGCTTTTTAAACAGATGGCAGATTGCCTTCATATTGGCCTTGGAAGCAGTATTTATTTATTTATTTAATATGAAATTTCAGAGATAAAAAGATTTACGTTCGGCAGAGACACAGCCAAATGGAATATAGTTTATCTCTAGGTTTTGCATACTTCATCAATGCATATGTTCTGCATACTCAAATGCATATATCTCCCCAGACTGGAACTATCAACCATTTATCACATTCCTTAAATAGGTAGGTCATTAAATCATGTATTACACTGACCCTGAGCTGGACACAGTGAACCAGCAGAAAGGCCTCCAAATGTGTATACTTAAGTGTCTGTGCGCATGTGTGTTTGCTGCTACGGAACCTCAGATATCAATGAGGTCATCGCCACTTTCGTCACTCTCCACGGTCAGCTGCCGAGTCCACCACTTTTTCACTTCTGACCCTGAGGAGGCTTCGTCACTCACTGGGTTCATCTTGCACACCATGGACTTAACACTAGTGCGCCCTGAAGGAAGTGACAGGCATATGAATCAGCATGACAGCATCAAATATGAAATGCAAAACCTCTGCTTACACTGAACTACACAGACAATATAAAAACATGATAGACACTGTGACATCTTCAACTGAGATCTGCAATGCAAGCTGATGGGGTACCATGGTATTCTTTGCCCTGACATCCCTTTTCTAGCCTAGATGACAATGGTTCTCCTGGAGTCACCATAAGGAAAACAATATAGTAATCATGTGGTATACATTTCAAAAATCAATGTGCCTTTTATATGTTTGGGAAGAAGATCTTAGATGTGTAAGCATCTCAACCAACTTGGAATAAAATCTGGATAAATCTTGACTAAAAGCATGATGTCTTGCTCATTTACTACATAAAACTAGTCATCAAGCATATACTACCCCATACAAGAGATTTGTATATATATATATTTTTTTTGGATTGTGTCACACTTTATTCAGAATATGTCTCACAGATTATTTACAAACGATCTGTTGAAACTCAGTTGATACTTAACAGTTTTAAGGTTAGGTATAAGGTTAGGAACAGCATTAGTGTTAGTGCCAGATTTAAGTTTACATTTGTGTTTTGGGTGTTGGTTAAGCTTATGCCGAATTCACACTACATGGTTTTAGACCAGTTTTTCTTACTCTGGGCTCGCTCAGTCATGTAGTGTGAACTGCTGAAAGATGCTCGCCGAGTCGTAACCGATTGATCAACAACCAGTTGCTGATGATGGAGAAATATTTGACATACTGAATATCTGAGAGCCAGTCAGCGACTGTGTCAACAGCAGTAACTACCTACTACCAGTGGGATCACATGTGTCCATTGTGACTGCACTAGAGAAATGATGCGATTGATTATGTCAATGATCAATGCAATGGACAGATGAAGTAAAGCTGGCAACAGTATGTATGTAATATAACTATAACTGTACTGCTGGCTCATAGCCTGCGCACCGGCTGTACTGTTCTGTTCTGATAACAAAAAATATTTTTCGACAGCAGCCAGGATTTCCCAAGATGAAAAATCACATAGTTAATGACCACGTGTTGCTGACCAGTCATGTAGTGTGAAAGCAACAACAACTGAAAGACTTGCGATTACAGTTCAACCAGTCATGTAGTGTGAATGGCACAACGACCGACGACTCAAAAAAGTTGTGTAGTGTGAACCTGGCATTAGGGTTTAGGTTTAGAGTGCATTGTTTGCAGGGTTCAGAGCAGGAAAAAAGTAATTCTTCAACTATGGTTCAAACCAAACCCCGATACAAACACGTTTTGACTAAATCATTACTAAATATTGTATTACTGGAAGAAACTACAACTAAATTGAACAAAGGTACTGGTTTTACTATTGCATTGTGGAAGAAATGTTACAAAGTCATTAAAAAGTTAATTTATGAAACTAATTATTCCCCTCTATTCTGTCTCAATTCTGGTGACTGTGTTTTAAAAAGTACAGTCATAAAAAGCAAAACATGATGACAGACATTGTTAAGTAATTGATAATATTGCCCACAACATTGCTTATATATCTAGCTTTAAATCAGTCATTTACTCATACAACTCATACAATATATGCTATTCTATACCTTACAGCATGAAGCATGTCTGTTTACACTGATGAGTCAGTTTTCACCAACAATAACAAATGAATATTATATACATAGAATGTAATTTGATATGAATTATTTTTCACTTGCAGCTTATTGACACAAACAGAAAAATCCTAATTGTAAAATAAGGAAAAGGGACTCTGATGAAGTGGTATTGTTGTGCATACACTCAAATTTCATTCATTTATTTTCACACTAAAACAAATGGAAATTTGAAAATGTACATTTTTGGTGATATTCTAATTTTTCCATGTACACACTTTCTCATGATAAAGGCTGTAAATTGATTGTCCATACAATTCATTGTATGATTACATTTGTAAAGTATACCAAAAACAAAAATACTCAACTTGTAAGGATTAATCATTATGACGGCTAGCGAGCACATGTAAACAGAAGACCTGGGCTTATAATGAACCTCTATTACCTATCACGCAGCAGTACAATATGTGTATGTTACATGTGAGTGATTTTTACCTGTTGGCAGCCTCCACTGGCCCAGCTTCCTCTGCGGTCGGTCAGCAGAGTCCTGCCTGTAGCCGCTGCGGTCTGAGAGAGTGGGGCTCAGTAGTGTTTGCAGGCCGCTGTTCTGCTGGGCAAAAGTGCAGAACACATCCATTACATCAGACACTAATGTACAGAGCAGTATTTTCGCTGGGCGTGTGTACGGTACCTCAGGCTGTGTAGGGTTGTCCTGGTTGTTGGCATTAGCATCATCACTGGGCAGAGTGGTTTCAATGCTGGGAGGGTTGAGAAGGCGCCGCAGATCCTGCTGCTGACTCTCACGCAGACTCAGGATGATACTGCACGACTGCTGCTGCTTCTGAGAGAATAAGAGAGCAGCAGCTTATTAGTAAGCACCTCACGACAAGAAGAACGTTCATCATATAATGAACGTTACATTCCGTTTACTGTAACTCCACATGTATTATCCCCATGTAAATGCTGTAAATGTAAATGTATTAGATTGAAAACTTAAATGATGCTAATGAATTTAACCAGTGCTAGAACATATATGTAAATTAATACACATTTACTTTTCTAAATGACTTTAAAAGGGGACCTTTTGCATTCTTTATACCTACTATTAACAGCTGACATTGTGAAGTCTGATTTTTGCAGAGTAACAGCATTTTTATATTTTAATAGTAAACTGAAAGTAAATTTTGCATTTAATTTAGAAATCAAGGTCCCAGATTCTGGAGGAAGAGTGGGGACACACACAATCCAAGCCGCTTGAGGTCTAGTGTGAAGTTTATACAGTCAGTGATGGTTTGGGAAGCCATGTCATCTACTGGTGTTAGTCCACTCTGTTACATCAAGCCCAAAGTCAGTGTAGCCATCTACCAGGACATTTTAGAGCATTTCCTGCTTCCTTCTGCTGACAAGTTTTATGGATTTCTTTTTCCAGCAAGACTTGGCACCTGCCCACACTGCCAAAAGTACCAATACCTGATTTAAAGTAACCTTAGCAGAACAATGTGGACCACTGCTTTCAGGTGTAGTTAGATTTGAGGATTTTGTAAATGTGAGGGTTTTGGTGTGTGGTATGTATTTGGACTCACAGCTCGGATGCGTTTGAGGCACTTCTTCAGCCACATGCGAATGGTTTGCTTGGCTACCTCCTCCTCGATGGTGTACTCCAGCTGCTCTCGTGCCAGCAACTCCTCCAGCTGCAGACTCTTCCTGATGTCCACCGAGCGGTATGACAGCATGCTGATACACACCCACACCCACACACACACATCCATGTTTGGTTCTATAGCTCTAAGCTAATCTCAGAATACAAAACCCCTCATCATGGTTCCTAGAGGGAGTCCTGTAGCAGAGCTCAAATGATTTAGATCTTTCATTAGGTGATGACTTGTAAACTCAGATTTGCATGGCAAGTAAAGACAAGGTATTTTCTCCTTATTTAGCTGAGCTTCTTCATCTGTACTCCTCTAGTCACACTCACAGTCTTCTAGCTTTTTTGTTTGTTTTCACACAGTTGTTTATGTGTGTATTAATAATAGTAATAATAATAATAATAATAATAATAATAATAATACGGTAATAATAATAATAATAATAATAATAATAATAATAATTATTATTATTATTATTATTATTATTACAGATAATTACCTTTTTGTATGATCCAGCTACACAAGCCTACCTGAGAACATCATGGAAGCTGACGTCTCCTCCACTGTGCAGTCGTTCCATCTCATAACACATGTGCTTGAAGAGCAGCTTATCTTTGTCCAAGTCCACCTCCAGTCGGCCTCTCAGCAACCGCAGCAAAAACTTCACTCGTGAGGTGGGGATCACACCCTGTTAAACGGCACATCATCATCTCTCAGCTTCCCATCAATTCTCCTCACCTCAGATGAAAACTTCAACTCCAATGTACAAATGTTACACTGATCCAGTATTAACTCTCAACAATCATGAATTCTAGTTATCACATGAGACTTGCAAAAAACTACAGTGGTGCTTGAAAGTCCATCCATCCACTTAATCCTTATCAGGGTCGCAGTTAGTTCCCTACCCCCTCACTGGGCGCAGGGCAGGGCATTACACTATTCAACTAAGCCCAGGACAGGGCGCCAGTCCATAGCTGGGTGCACACACGCACACATACACACACACACACAATTTAGAGTACCCAATTCACCTGACCTCCATGTTTTTGGACTGTGGGAGGAAACCAGAGTCCCCGGAGGAAACCCACGCAGACACGGGGAGAACATGGAAACTCCGCTCAGATGGGGACTCGAACCCAAGACCTCAGTGCTGAGAGGCGAATGTGCTAACCACTAAACCACCGTACCGCCCGGAGCTTGAAAGTTTGTGAGAAATTTCAATATTTCTGCATAAATATGACCTAAAACATCAGATTTACAAGTAGATACAGAGAACACAGTTAAGCAAATGAGACACAAATATTATCCTCCTAGGACCTGGCATGTCCACATATGTGGACATCACATTTTGGGTTGTTTAGACCACAAAACTAAATTTTGCCTGGTGTCCTCTTATGAGGTCATTATACTGTCACCTCAGAAATCATCATGTAAAAAGATCATTCTTTGTTTTTACACTAATCAGGTGCCAATCAGCCCAAATAGCAAAGAGAAATAAAGAATGCATGCCATGTCATGTTCAGGCCTTAGGAGGTTAAACTTGCTCATTTATTTATTGAGGAAAATGGTACAATATGACATATTTGTGAGTGACAAAAAGTATGTGAACCTTTACTTTCAGTATCTGGTGTGACCCCGCTTTGCAGCAATAACTGCAACTAAACATAAATGTTCTTTAACCATTGTTTGGTAGAACGACTTGTGTGTTTAGGGTCGTTGTCTTACTGCATGACCCACCTTCTCTTGAGATTCAGTTCATGGACAGATGTCCTGACATTTTCCTTTAGAATCCTCTGATATAATTCACAATTCATTGTTCCATCAATGATGGCAAGCCGGGCTCAAACCATGATCTTTAGTAAACTGCAGAAGAGCAGCAATGTTCTTTTTGGAGAGCAGTGGCTTTCTCCTTACATCCCTGCCATGCACACCATTGTTGTTCAGTGTTCTCCTGATGGTGGACTCATGAACATTAACATTAGCCAATGTGAGAGAGGCCTTCAGTTGCTTAGAAGTTACTCTGATGTCCTTTGTGACCTCGCTGACTATTACATACCTTGCTCTTGGAGTGATATGTGTTGGTCGACCACTCCTGCGGAGGTAATAATGGTCTTGAATTTCCTCCATTTGTACACAATTTGTCTGACTGTGGATTGGTGGAGTCCAAACTCTTTAGAGATGGTTTTGTAACCTTTTCCAGCCTGATGAGCATCAACTACTCTTTTTCTGAGGTCCTCAGAAATCTCCTCCGTTAGTGTCATGATGCACTTTCACAAACATGTGTTGTGAAGAGCAGTCTTGGATAGATGCCTGATCTTTAAATAAAACAGGGTGCCCACTCACACCTGATTGTCATGATTGTAAATCACCTGACTTTAATTTCACCTTCAAATTAACTGCTAATCCTAAAGGTTCACATAATTTTGCTACTCACAAATGTCACATTGGATCATTTTCCTCAATAAATAAATGACCAAATATAATATTTTTGTCTCATTTGTTTACCTGGTTACTCTTTATCTACTTTTAGGACTTGTGTGAAAATCTGATGATGTTTTAGGTCATATTTATGCAGAGATATAGAACATAATTAAGAGTTCACAAATGTTCAAGCACCACTGTATGTATGACTATAAGATGGGCTGTTTAACCCCCAATCTAAGTCAAAACATCATAAAGCAGTGTAGTTTTAGTAAGTTTTAATAGGCTTTCTACTACTACTTTGATATTCTATTCTGCTTTTTTCCCCCTATTATTTATTAACACTGTGCCACCACAAAAAACTGTAACCTTCTTTAACTAGCATAAACCTCCAAGCACCCATAATCATACATCTGCTCTTTAGGTGACAGATTGTTGACACCTCTTCTCAATAAGGTTGCTAATAAAGATAGCATCTCCTTCTCTGCCTATCTGTGACAGACAGTATTAACGCCCATTAGTCTCAAGGTGAGAATGTCGATGCCTACAACACCTTCATTTGCAGCTGAGGGATTGTCTCAGAGAGCGTGCACACTCTGTCCTCGACACACCCCACCTTGGATCAATGGGACACCTCCGCCACCCGCCTACCTCACGCTTGTCATCCACCATGTTCCAAATGATCTGGAAGTGACGCAGGTCGTTGTAGCTTAGCAACTGATCCTCCTCCGTGGAGTAGAACAAAGAAAAGTTCTCCACAATGATAGCTAGGAGAAGGCAGGAAAAAGTGTTCAACATTTAGAGCTTTCTTGATTCCTGCCTAGTCTAAAATGACAGTATTGCCCCCAACAAACAGATGACTCACAAACTCTAAAGTACAACACAGATACAAACACAGATGGGCTGGCCTGCATTCAGATCTTTCCAGTATTCAGTATTCTTTAAGGACGTCTTTCTGACACTAATCTGTATTATCCTTAAACAAGTGCACTTATTCTCTTAATCACTGTGAGGAAAAAAGGTGCTAATAATATTCCCAGTAGTTTCAAGGGGAAGAAACTGAGGCATGCTAGTGCATTTCATTTGCTCGATGAGCTAATGCCACACAGAGGAGGAAATGACACAAGAAGCTGAGTCAGAAAGGAAGTGGCGCGTACCCACAAGCAGGTTGAGCATGATGTACGCGATGATGACGTAGAAGGAGCAGAAGTAGATGAGTGCTCCGGCATAGTTGCCGCAGTCTGTCTCCCAGTAGCGAAGCTTGTCCGGTGTACAGAACGGAGGCTGTACCTGGAGACCAGAACCAGCAAACAAACACACTCAACACACAGGGCCTAGAAACGGAGGGCAGTGGCAACCACATAGGAATTCACACAGGCTACTGAGTCACTTATTGTTGGAGGATAATCTGTAAATGTGTCAAACGGGACACAGACAGATGGTTTTCTCTGATACTGATGTGCATGAAAAATTACACACATCATCTGCTCCATTGTTCTACAAGACAGTCGCTGAAATCTCAAGGGCTCGGCCCAGGAATGAGCACACAAAGGCAGTCATCTGTCAGCTTACCATGCAGTCATGCATAATCTTGTTCCAGTCTTCACCTGTGACGATACGGAATAGAACCGTGATGGCCTTCCCTGCAGTGGCAAAGTTTGCATGCCTGAAAGGGAGGAAGAAAAATAAAGGACAATGTGATAAGAGAGAAGTCGGATGGGAAAATCTATCACTCATTCCGTCCCACGCTCTGTCAGCCTGAACTGAATACAACATACCAAAAAAAAACAAAAAACAAAAACAAGCACTTTTAGACTTCGCCACAAGAAACTTGCAAAACTCCTACCATTCCCACAACACCATGGGAGCCTGTTAGTGTGTTACACATCCCGCCTGAGGCGTGCTGACACAGCCTAATCATCGCCTCCACACTACCTGTTAATGTTCTCGCCGTATTTGACAGTGCCGAAGAGCACCACGCCAGCAAAGGCATAGCAGAGCAGCAGGAGGAACATGCCCACGATGATGAAGAAACTCTTATACATGCTCACAACCACTGTCAACAGCAGCATCTTCAGTGTCACCTGCACACATACGCTAGGTTAATCACAGCTGAGGAGAACCATTCACTAACACAGTAACCATGCACAACAGCATATGGAGTGACATATCTCAGTGTTAATTAATTTGCATTCATACAGCTTTCTTCACATTAAATATTAAATTATCAAATTAATTTGAACTCACATGCTTTCCACATATGGTGAAAAACCTCAGCACTATTACACAAGTTCCCATCATATATGTGTAGGCATTCTATGGAAAAAGAAAACAAAGAGCTTCAGTGTTAATTACATATTATTTAACCCTTAGAAGTTACAGGTATCATCCAACATTCTCATTATATTAAAGACAATTTATTTCATTATGACTGGATTCAATTGGACTGGATGAAGCTATTATTGTTCATTCAGACTTGCCACCATGTCAAGCTATGTTAACAAATGTAACCTGATTATAAATGTGATTCTTTATGTACGTTTTCAGTCAATTATAAAGAGTGAGGTGAAATGAAGTATTAAGATGGCTTATTTGAACATTGGAAATATATTGGAAATAAAGCTGGAATAAATATAGTGAAAAAAAATAAATAAATAAATAAAAAAAAAATGTATATATATATATATA
>BRDA01011499.1:46090-98778 GCA_036984385.1 Crenuchus spilurus | reverse complement strand
ATATATATATATATATATATATATATATATAGATAGATAGATAGATAGATAGATAAGATAGATAGATAGATAGATATTGTAGACTGGAGGTACAATTTGTTGCTATTTTGTGATTAAAAAAAAATTAAAGAGTATAAATAATAAACTCTGTGCAGTTCTTGTCAAGTACTTGAATGGCTTTTGTTTTGTGTCACATCAATGCTTTTGAAATGTAGTTTGAGGAATTTCTTACATTTAATGCTGATAGTTTTCTTTTTACACTTTATCTACTTCCTTCTTTAAATTTTGCAATGTTTTTTATGCCATCTGTGCATCAATCAATAATATGCATAAGCTCATTAGCATTTTTATTTTGACTGGCTTTGACCTAGGAAACATACAATTTAAGTGGTAAATATAGACTTGTGTTCTAATCAGCAGCATGGATGAAGCTTTATGAATGAACTGGAATAACAGTGTGACTGTGCAGTTAATCACATAATTACATGAGCAAATTGAAACAGCACAGCAAGATAGCAGCAATAAACGTAATGCACAGTGATGTACACCTACTCATGATCTTGGCTTACCTTGTTTTCATTAAAATTAGCTATTACAACTCCCACAAACAGAGTAAGTCCGATCATACAGCCCAAGAACACGAAGACATGGATGTAGATTCCATGAGTCTACAGTGAGACAAGATCAGTCAGAGTAAGATCAGTCAAGTCTTCTTCTTCAGATAAGTTTAAGAGCCTGCGAGATGCCAGTGTTCACAGACAAACTTACCGGATCCACTCTGTGTATGATGACATCTCTCACCTCCACCCAGCCTTTCAGAGAAAGCACCTCAAATAAAGCCAGCATGGCATTGCCCACATTGTCAAAGTTGAAGTTGCGAGGGTTTGCCCTAGAAACAACAGTGCAAATACTTTAGCAGCAGCTTTTGCTGCTTCTCTTGTCTGTGCACTGCAGGTGCACATCTGTTTGTACTGCTGGGGATGGAGAAATGTTTCAGTGAAAACAAATGGTGCAGTCAGGCTTTCCTGTGTATGTGAATATAGAATGAATAGCTTGTTCAGGTGTCCTTATCCTTATGATACGACAGAACAGATGAAATATGCTCCATTCATTGAGTATAACACTATCTGAAGGTTTTGCTTGCTGTCTGTTAGACCATCATAAAACTAGTCAAGCTACTGCAGAGTGAGAGTGTATATGTAACATGCTGTTTATGTGTAGTATGTGGGGGTTGTGATGCAGTTGGCATGAGGCAACAGTCTCCTGCTGTTTCGTGTCAAATTGGTTAATAGGGAGCCTTTTAACAACATAGCAGCACTATGACTTTGGGCAAAATAAAACATGCAAACTAAAGCATTCTGGCTGCTTTTTTTGAAAAGCAACATCCATCATGTTGGCTCCAGCTGTCACTGATGAGACTGTACTTATGGAACGCCACAGCACAACTGCAGACACTCTGTGACTGGTAAGTCACTGCAGCCAATCTGTATTCTGTTGCTCAGCATTTCTGAGAGAAAACTATCTGTAATGTCTTTCAACCACATCCATATGAAATACGAGAGATTTCACTGCTTTAAATGGTTCATTTTCTACATGTATTTTTTGTGTTTTATTACATTTTCCCCCAGCCATGATATATCTCAGTAGCCTCTGTCCTGATTGGCTGCCTGTATTTGGTCTCATTTGAAACGTTTTCAGAGTTGAAATACCCTTTATAACATCATTATGACAGGACAGGCTAAACAGTTTAAAGTTCAAAAGGTGGATATATGCAATTGTGGTTTTAATAAACAATGGATTTGAACCACATTGTTTTTTGCAACTTACATACTGTGTTTCCCCAAAAATAAGACATCCCCTGAAAATAAGATCTACACAGTAAATCTGCCAGTGTTAAATCAACACTATTAGGGTTAAATTAACACTGACACTGTTACATTTTGACAACCTCAGTGTTAAGTTAACTGTAATAGTGTTGATTTAACACTGACAGATTTACTGTGTAGTAGAGGTTTTGTTGAATTGCTAAATATAAGGCCTCCCCCAAAAGTAAGACCTAGAAAAGGTTTTGTGATATGGTATCAAATTCGGGTGTCTATAAATAAAAATGAAAATAAATCAAATAATGCATTGAAACTAAAAACAAAATAAGAGAAAATAAATATATAAGAAGCACCTGTTGTCAAATGGAAAAAAAAAAAAGTAAAATAGGAAGAACCAATCAGATCGAACGCTGTTTAGAAGAAGAAAAAAAAGGAAAAAAAGACGTGCAGCACACAGCGAGCAGTAGCCAGAGAAGGGGAGTTTACACTCACCATACTGCAAGTGCCCGCTGTCCAAATGTCCCGCCATAGTGTTCTGACTAACTAACATACTGTACAGAAGTCATATATCTGCAAAGTCCGGAGAGGAAGCCGGTAAGAGTCATTAAAGTGATAAAGGCTATTCCTCTGAAGATGTTATCGCTGCAGCTAAGTTAACAGTGGCTGCATTAACCCTTTAACATTTGCACTTGTACTCAGTACTTTAAACATTCACTAAAGTTAGGTAAATTATAAGCACATTTACTTGTTTTAGCAAATATGTTCATAAAGTGTTAGAATGCAGTAAAATGTTAAGAGCAGTTGCATTAAGCACTTAAACTGTATCTAAATATTTTCTGTAATATTCTTTTATTATTAGTTTTTTTATTATTCTCTTTTCTTATTATTTTCAGACATCCCCTGAAAATAAGACCTAGCACATCTTTGGGAGCAAAAATTAATATAAGACACTGTCTTATTTTTGGGGAAACAGGTTTCATATATGGAATATAGGTTTCATATATGGAATATATGGCATAAACTGCAATGGAAATGATTGAAACTGTAACAATATTTACATTATGCATTTGATTCATATTTCAAAAAGGAGGACATAATATAGGCTCTTTAAATATATGATAATAATGATCAAATATTTTATGACACACTTGACACAGAACCATACCATACTCTTGGTACCCAAAATCCAGGCTTCTTCTCTCCAGGTCTGAGCTTTAGGTTCAGGTTTTTGGAGATGCTCACATTGATTCTGAAGATGCCATGGCAGTCCTCCTTCAAGAGTTTACAAAACACAGAGAAAGTTTCAGTCCAGGATAGAACATTAAAAAGTCCAAAGTCCAGTTTAGAAAGCAGAGAGTCCTACCTCACGGGTGATGTGAGGATCATTACACTTGGCAAGTTTCCCAGCAAAGAGCTGCACCCCAAAGCTTGCAAACACCAGCATTAATGTCAGAAGAAGAATAGAGACCTGTGTGAAGAAAATCAATATGATGCTTTAGAGCAGGATGGCATTCCCACAGAATCCGATCATCACGCTACTTTGATACAGAGCAGTATAGTTGTACACTGAATGCCAAACAGCTATCAGTGGGAGAACTTCAACAAAGAAAGTCTCCCTGTACAATTAGAGGGTTACTGCTGTGCACTTCAGCAACCAAAGGAGAATACTTTCTATTCTTGCATAGATCAGAGCAGAAGGATGACAGGATAAATCTGCCAATACTTGAGTTAACCCTGCAAGGCCCCCCATGGAGTTTACTCTTTGAAAAGACTATTCTTACTCTTTTAATTATATCTTACGTGGAGCTCATCAAAACATAATGTTTAAAAAATAATGTTGAACCTCCTGCTTCTAAACTTTTACAAACCATATTTGTGTTTACTATTAATTTAATATGCTGAAAGAGTGTTGTACATACAGCCTGTGCAATAGGAAGTGCAATTATGCAATGGCATATACAGTCAGCACCATAACTATTGTCATCCAAGGTACGTTTTCACCCTTTACTAAGAAAACAAACTTATAAAACACCCAAATGTGTCACTATTAATGGCACCCCTAAATATTCTTATGAACAAAAGTGAAGTATGATCTCATTTATATTTCATTTCTTATGAGAATTTAGGAACTGTCGAGGAAGAGTGGTCATCCGGACTCAACTAGACATCTTCTTTAACTGGGGTATAAATATCAGGTGACACAGAGACCAAACAGCATTAGTCATTCAACAACACATGGATTACAAATTAAATTAACCAAAAGGGCACGTCAGTCATGACATGCCCGGGGCACTTCAGTCGTGACCTTCAGGTCACCAGAACAGATCCTTAACCATTAGGCCGTGGCTGCCCCATAAATATTCCCTTGCCTCTGTCGCATTTGGTTTGCTCGCATCGGGTTTTGACTGATTCTAATCATGTAAAGCTGCTTTGTGACAATGGCCACTGTAAAAAGTGATATATAAATACATTTTGATTGATTGACTGTAATACAGTGGAGAATTAATAAAATGTCTTATGAATGTATAACTGAGGTGTTTAAAACCATAAGGATCTAAAAAGAGGCAGTGATGAATAGTTGAGGGTGAAGAGCATCAGATGTCTTACATTAAATTGACTGGAATGGGATCTGAAAATATAGATAAGAGTAGAGAGGAAGGATAAGGGGATACTATGCTTTAAATGCAAAAAAATATGTAGATATATTCTGTTTTCCATTATGATAAGTTATTATTACTATTACTGCATAGTAGTAGTAGTAGTAGTAGTAGTAGAATATGTACAATTTATACTGATTTGAATAATAAACCTGTATTAATTTAAAATACTATACTACTACTAATAACAACAATTTCAACAATAAAATAAATAATATGAAATCCTTAAACTATAAAACAGTAAAGGAAATGAAGGACAAAGTACAATTAAAAGGAGTTCTACACCTGTATTTTACATTTTGGGTGAGTTTCAGCTTGTGAATGGCGGCCTTCTGTCAGTCATTTTCCTGGAGAGTTTATTGAGACCTGGCAACCCTGTAACTGGCTGTTTTAACTTAAAAAAAACAATGTAGTTAGCTAGACAACAATAAGCTACCCGTGCTAACTGTGTGGCCCAAAAATAGCTTTATGACACTATTAACTCAACTCACAATATATAATGTTACACAAAACGGCTTATTCATTAGTTTGCTCACAATGAGTAGTTAAGCTGAAAAACAGTCCCTGCGTTAGCTGAAGCGTCTGATTGGAACTCGTTCTACCTTAAAAACACAGCGTTTGCATTGGTGAAGCTGTCTTCGGGAGAACGTATCTGACTGCATATTTAAGGTGGAACGGGGACTTCCTATAAGACGCAGCTAGCTAACTAGTTTCGTCTGTTAAGAGATTATCATGGGCTTTGTAGTTCCCACAGCGGTAGTCCATCCGAGAAACGGAGAGAACTGAACTACATTTACACTGATGCATTTAGTCGACGTTAGCAGAACATAGCAAATCTAACGTCCGATTAGACTACGCTTTTTTGGAATTATAAGTTTTATTTAAATTAAAAAAAAAAAATTAAGACTTTAATAAATTTAATTTAAGACCTTGGATGGATATCTGGCCGTTTTTAAGACTTTTTAAGGCCTTAAATATAAAGTTTTGAATTTTAGACTTTTTAAGACCCTGCGGGAACCCTGTTAAAGAAACAAACATTTCTCAGGGTGACTCCTGGAGATTTGCAGGACATGGCAATACTATGATGTTACCAAATCTCCCAAATTAGAATTGGAAGCCACCTCCATGTCACCAAACTAAAAGTCTTTAACCATAAATGTAAGCTATATAGGAACTCATGGTCAGATGAAACAAGAATAATCAAGCTCTAGAGAGACTCTGTATTAAGGACTGCCCTCAGGTTGCTAGCTCTGTATTTCATAATCTCATCAAGAATTACATGAGTAGACTATTGTTTTGTTGACAAAGAAAGTTATGGGAATCCCTCTACCAGGAAGATTTCTTTGAATCCTTTGAGGACCTCACGCACCACCTTCCTCATCTGAGGCACCAACTTGAAGATGCGCAGAGGACGCAAGCAGCGCAGCATCATCAACAGCTGAGCTCCTGATTCTGGGGGCACATCAGTGGGTAGCCAGCACAAAAAGATCAAACTGACCTACACACACACACACACAGAGAGGGAGAGAGAGAGAGAGAGAGAATTATGTATATAAGGAAGTATATAATATGTATTATGTATACAAGGTATATAATATATTATGTATACAAGGAATTATGTATATAAAAAGCATTATAATGGAAATAACTCTAGGTTCTTGCTGCTGCAGTCCAACATAAATGTCTCAAATGTTGTGCACACAGTAGTTCATTAAAGTGGGCAAACATTACCCCTAATGTACTGTATGTACAGACACACTGCCCAGGATGTCAGTATATACTGTATATATCAGGTTCTCTGAGTCAGCTTATTTCATTTATATGTAAATAATGTAAACAATCACACATTATGTCAATTACAACACAAAGTAAACCTGAAGAAATATGATACTAGAACATCCAAATGAAATGATATTTAAAGTCATTAAGAAGCTGTATAGATAAGTTTAATCACAGCCTTACTTCAACATTAAATGAGTCTCTAATTATAGTGAACCTCTCATGATTTAGCAAAAAAACAAGCTTCATGGAAAATAGCAAGAGGAATGGATTCATACTAAGTAGATGAAAATGTCCATAACACCACCAAAATCTCTGATGACTGCAGTTGGTGTGAAAAAGAGACCGTCAGCCATGATCTTCAGGTTCAGTTCAATGCTCATGAAGATGACAAACACGTACTCTGCTATCTGTACAGAGGGAAAAAGGCATGAAACAGGCAGTTGATATACACTCAGTTAATATTTGCTGAAAGGACTGTGAACTCACAGTTTCCATACAAATACAGAGTCATCCACGTGATATTTTACACACATTACTGGCCATTAATGTATACTAGTTTTGATTAAAAACAGCATGCAGTTGTGCACTTCTGTCATTCCTCTGAAAACAGCCTGAGTCAAATCAGGCTGTAAGCTGAGAGGTCACTCTGCAGAAGAGCTGTCACAGTGACTCGCTGCCTCTGAGCAGAGTGGCACTCTCAAAAACTCTTATACCGCTAAATACAGCTACTTCCACACTGGCTGTGCAAAATGGTATTTTAAAAGGTCTCAGAGTTGGCTGAATCAGTGAAAATGACTTTCATCTACTCCATCACCGTGTCTCTTTATTGAGAGGATGTGTTTCACTAATGGCAATCACTTCTGAAAATACATGGACAAATTGGCTAGTTGAAGTGTCAGTCAAATCAGGGGCAAAGATTTAAGATTTGTAGTTATCACCAGTGATAAAGCTCACTGTATTGCACTGTTTCTCACTTATTCTGCCAAAAGAGTGGATACTAAGATTTCATTTAATACTACATTTATTACTATACATGATTCATTTAATAGATGTCTTGAAACAGAAACAATTATAAAAGCATCAACAGCACAGACATGATATTATATAAACTATAAAATTAATATAAATGTATTTCATTTCACCAATGTAATGAAGTATAGAGCAAAGTAGTTAAATAAATGTGCAATATTAAATTAATGTAGAGTGCCTTGAAAAAGTATTCATCCCCTTGGCATTTTTCCTGTTTTTCTATTTCACAACCTGGAAATAAAATTAATTATTTGAGGGCTTGCATCATTTAATTTACAGAACATGCCTTCAACTTTTTATTGTGAAGCAAACAACAAATCAGACAAAATAACAGAAAACGTCAGTGTGCATAACTATTAAACCCTTCTAAAGTCAGTACTTAGTAGAGTCACCTTTTGCGGCAATTGCAGCTGCAAGTCATTTTGGATAAAACTCTATGAGCTTGACACATCTTGTCACTTGGATTTTTGCTTATTCATGCAGGCTGCTCCAGCTCCGTCATGTTAGATGGTTTCTGCTGGTGAACAGCAATCTTCAAGTCTGACCACAGATTCTCAATTTGATTACGGTCTAGGCTTTGAATAGGCCATTCCTATACATTTACACATTTCCCCTTAAACCAATCAAGTTTTGCTTTAGCAGTTGCTATGGGTCATCGTCCTGTTAGAAGGGGAACCTTGGACTCAGTCTAAAATCACTGACAGAACCGAAATTTGCTCAAGAATATCCCTGTATTTAGGACCATTCATTTTCCCCTCGACTCAGACTAGTTTCAGTCCCTGCTATGGAAAAACATCCCCACAGAATGATGCTTCCACCACCATGTTTCACTGGATGGTGTTCTTGGGGTGATTTCCTTGGTGGTCAAAAAGTTCATCTCATCTGACCAGAGCACCTTCCTCCATACATTTGAAGTTTCCCACATAAATTTTGGCAAACTCAAGGCTTTTTTTCTGGCCACTCTTCCATACAGTCCAGCTCTATGAAGTGTACAAATGATTGTATGTATAAACAGATACTCCAGTCTCTGCTTGGGAACTCTGCAGCTCCTTCTGCAGCTGCCTCTCTGATTAATGCCCTCCTTGCCCAGACAGTTTTGGTGGGTGGCCTTCTCTTGGCAGGTTTGTTGTGTTACCATGTTCTTTCCATTTGATGATAATGGATTTGATGGTGCTTGGGGGGGATCATCAGAGATTTAGATATATTTTTATAACCCAACCCTGACTTGCACTTCTCAACAACTTTGTCCTTGATTTCTTTGGAGATCTCATTGGTCTTTATAGTGTTGTTTGGTTAGTGGTGCCTCTTGCTTAATAGTGTTGCAGCCTTTGGGGTCTTTCAGAAAATTGTGTTTATACTGACAGATCAAGTGATACTTAGATTGCACACAGGTGTACTTCCTTTCACTAAGCATGTAACTTCTGAAGGTAATAGGTTGCACCAGAACGTTTCAGGGGCTTCATAGCAAAAGGGGTGAAAACATTAGCACATGCCAATTTTCTGTTTTTTATTTCATAAAAATATTTATATACAGTATATATTTATTTTTTCTCATTTCACTTCACCACCTTAGACTATTTTGTTATTTCATTTTTAGAATATTTAATTTGGATTAAATTACTATTAAAACTGTATCAATATTAAAGCAAAAAAAGCTTAAAATACGTCACTTACATATAATGAAGATAAAATATATGACAGTTTAACTTCTTGAATTAAAATATGAACAAAATGTGCTTTTTCAGAATATTCTATTTTTTTTTAGATGCAATAACAATTGTGAACAACCATCAATGATGATAAACAGAAGAAAAAAAATCTGATAATTGTAAATGCATGTTTATACCTGTAGTGTGGGTGCATTCATAACTCTGGTGAAAGGAGATTCAAACATCATGGAGATGCAAGAGCAGATGGTGACCACAATCATCACCCAGTCCAGATATGTGACCAGGCCCAGCAGATCACTGCAGACACACACACACACACACACACACACAGTTCACACAGAATAAATTCTAAGTCAGCCTACAGTACAGCTTGAAGTACTGAACTGCAATGAGGCCTTATGCAACTTTTCTCTGATTTGGATGGTGAATTCAGTGAGAAGTGCCAAAATCGTCCAAGGACATTGCAATCTCATATTTGTATTGCTAATCTATAACACCAACCAGATCTCTCTCAAAGTTTTAAAAGTATGTGACAGTCAGAGAAACTTTTCTCATTGCACTCAGCTGACTTAACATTTAGTGATGTAAATGATGAGAACGTTCAACTAAAATGGATAAAATGCAAAGCAACATTGATTCTTTCCAAGGATGTCAAAAGCAATATAACATTTCCCATTTTTCATTGTTATGACTATCATAAACAGAACACATTGTGCAATGAATAAGAAGTGGATGCTGTCAAATGGTCATAAAATTTTACAACTTACTACAGCTGATGATATTTATTGCTCTTTACTGCTCCAGTTATGGGATCCGTCTTCAACCTGTTTTTCAAAAACACATTAATAAATATTACACATTAAAGCAGTCAGTAAATAAACAAATACAGCGACAGCAAATTATAGCACAGAAATAAGTTTGTAAAATAAGTATTTGTTAATAGCTTTGAATGACAAATGAACTTAAATAAATTACAAAGAGTAATGCAGAGGGTAGATGGTAGCTTTTTTGTGCTGATTACTTACGCATTGAATCGGGCTCGCACAATCATTCGGCAGAAGTTTCTGAAGCGATGCTCTCTTCCAACTATGAAGAGTGGCTTGTCAAAGTAAGGATGGTTCTCTCTTAGCTCCTCTTCTTGGACTTTTCTAATTCAAATAGAAAAAAAAACACAATTTTAAATATACACTACAAAAACACCAGAAGAGGATTTACTGAGTGTGTGGGATTTGCTTACAGTTATTTTATTATAATAAAATGCTAATAAGAGTTCTTTGGAATGATGCCATAGAAGAATGACTTGGACTTCCCTAAAGAACTTAAAGGTGTGAAAAAGCTTTTGAAAGTTGAACAAGCCACAAAAGATCAATTCAATATAAAACAGTTGAATATTTTATAGTGTAGAGGCAGATATGTAAACAGTTACAGTATACAGCATGCCTTTTATTCTCTAAAAAATAGAAAACTCAGATTTAGTGCTGTTATCATTATGTCTGGGAGGAAAAACTAATGTTTAAGGCCCAGATTGAGTGCTGAAGCAGCAATGTACTCTATTTAAAGAACGCTTGCAGGTGAGTTTCTAAACATAAGCGAGTAGATGACTACTAAACACCTTTAATCGTCTGTCTGTTCCCCAAATAAACATCTCAAAAATCAAGTACATAGTGTGAGCACAGCTGGCCCACAAAACAAGAGTGTCTGTATTTGCACATTATTATCGCAGCCATTTACCATTTCATAAAATGATATAGCTGCTGGTTAATGTGGCTTGTGATAAATGTGACTGAGTGGGGTGACTGAGAAAGTCAGCTCAGGCCGTGTGAGTAGGCTGTGTTGGAGTGTGCGTTAGTGAGAAAGCTGCTGAAGCTGCTGCTATACCGTTTCATCTCAGCCTGTTCCTTCTTCTCCTGGATCATCTTGATCTCGCTGTCCTCTCTCTGAGCATTCCGATAGCGTACAGTGCTCGAGTGCTGCACATTATCACACATACAGCAAGATTCAGAAATAACACCTCTATATCCGAGTCTGTCAGGCTATAAGTCACATATCTGTGTGTGTGTGTGTGTGTGTGTGTGTGTGTGTGTGTGTGTACTTACATCCTGAGTGAGAGTCTCCAGAGATTTGCCTCTGCTGATTCTCTGGCTGGTGGAGCCATGTCTGAGAGACCTGAGGCAATGATCAGATTCAACACCTCAGCACAAACACACCATTGATCGGCTGATATGAAGGTGCTGTTGCAATCTGTTTTACTTTCTTTGCCTCAAGAGCTGCTGCATATTCTCAACTGACTGGAAAAGTTTTCATCAAGCAATAACACTTACATACATGTTGAAATATATAGTTATTTTATTTACTTTACTCAAATAGGTGCACTATGCTGTATATCAGCATTATTACCATAAATTTTAAAGATAAACTGGTTTACATTTTACTTCTATATATCTGAGATACAGTATGTACTGTAAATGTTTTTAGGGTAGTAGGAGTGCTAAAATTTTACTGGCTGAGCTACATTAAAAAACACTGAATTCTATCTTAATGCCACAATACCACTGCACATATATACTGCATATATTTTTTTTTTCCAATGCGATTTTGCACACAATGGAATTTGACCTCAGCATTTAAACCATCTGTGCAGTGAAACACATACACACTAGTGAACACACTAGGCTGTGAGAACATGTGTCATCAGCAGTCATATCCTCAGTGCCCGGTGGGCAGTTGGGGGTTACATGCCTTGCTAAAGGTCACTTCAGTCAAGACCTGCCCAGGGATCGAACCAACAACCAACAGTTTCCTAGACAGGGATTAAGCCTAGTTCCGGACTACACAGTATTTTTTCATTGAAAAGAAGACATAATTCAGGACTAAGCTTAATCCCTGTTTGGGAAACTATTCCTTTGTCACAATACATGTCATAATTCAGGTGCAGTCTTGTTATTTTTTTAAGTAAGGAAGCTTCAATTAAAAAAATGCTGATATATTTTATCACATTGCACACATTAGAACTACTCTGGGAGAAGATTTCAAATAATTAGACAGGGTACAGTCAGACAGCCTGAATGTATCACTGGTGTAATATTATGTTTGTCAGGGTTCAAGAGTTGTTTATTGAAACTGTCTTAGAAGGGTTCTGCCATAAAAAGAGCTGAGCATTTAATTTTACCCATAACAATTTCAGATTCATAAGCAATATGTGTGTGTTTCTAATGTGTGTGTAGAACTCACCTGCGCTCCTGGCGGATGTGGTGCTGCACACTGAGGATGGAGCGCTCTTTCATTGGCTGTCCCTCAAAGGAGCCACTCAGCATGCGCTGTCTGGTGCACGCACTGTAAGCACAACACAGTCGACAGTTTTAATAAACAGCCTTGGGCTAATAATTGATAGTATCAAATGCTGTGATTATTTAAATAAACACCAATATCATGTAAATTACTGTTAATTATCATTTTCTTTCACTGGCTACGTAATTTGTTATTATTTATTTTTAGTACAACCTTATTTTAGGGTACTGTGCAAACTTACAATGACAACTGACATAAAACTACGTAAAATTTACAAAGTCTGATTTGCATGAGCTAAAAGTCATACTGATCAACAAAAAAACAAAAAATGTCACTGAAATATGTCACTTAAAGCATAATGAATATAAAACATGACAGTTTACTTTTTTTCATGATATTCTAAATTTTGATGTGGCACTGAATGCAAATGTAAACTTTTTGAGAGATTGCATCTATATTGTCAGAACTATGTCATGCAAGCTTAGAAATGTATTATTTAGCATTATGAACAGTATCTAACAGTAAAGTGTTACCCTATTATTTGCCTATTTAACAACTGCTTTTGTAAAATAGTCCAAAAATAGAAAATATGGCAAGTAATATGGCTTTAAGAAGAAAATGTTATGCAAATAGAATAAAAAAAAAACATTGTCTCGTACAGAGTAAAGACTGCCTAAAAATCTGGATCATGGTGACATGCTTTACTGCAATAATTCTACAGATGTTAATACTTTATCCACCCAAGCTTAGTGTACACTCTAAACCAGGGGTGGGCAACTCCAGTCCTGGAGGGCTGGATTCCAGCACAGCTTGGTGATCTACCTGAACTCAGCAGGCAATTAGCAGGTTTAATTTTATTGTCAGATCACAATCACCACCAAACTCTGCTGGACACCGGCCCTCCAGGACTGGAGTTGCCCACCCCTGCTCTAAACCTATGTTTCAAATTGAAAGCAACTCTCTGTGAAGATACTAAACCTAATGCAAACATCACATCATAAAGTTTTACTACAGTCTCTTAAACAGGGTCATGAATATTGTCATTAAGTACTGAGGCACCTTGAGCCAAACATTATTGCATAAAACATGACATAACAACGTAGTTTCTCTTTCAGCTCCTTTTGTGCTGTCTTATATGTTAATGCAGGAATGCATACATTCATGGCTGATGTATACACTCCTTTTGAGACACTGCTATCCACATTAGCATTGCAGTCAGAGATCAACAGAATGGTCCTTGGGGAATAAGCTGCTATCTAATATTGTGTGGTGCTGTGTACACACATTGCATGGCAGATGGCTCTTATTAGCATACAGGGAGTAGCACAGGTAGGAAGCAGGTCTGAGAAGCTGGCCCACTGCTGAGAGGAAAACTAATTACTCCCCTTTTAGCACAGTCAATTATAGAGCATGCAATAATGTGAAGTGTGACTTGAGAAAATGAAATGGAGAAAAACATCCTCTTATTTTATTATTTAAGGCCTTTTTGTGCTTATTTATCTTTTAGTCTTTCAGCAAAGTCTGCAGTTTGGTAATAGTCAATATAGCTTTAAATACATTACAGCACCACAAACATTATCACAATCACAATCATAGCGTCACGTTATATTAAATCTTAAGCAGAAGTCATGTTCTGACATTTGTACTGTACTTAGGGACTTAGCTTGGCACAGATTTTCTATGGAACAATTGTAATGGCTAAAGTACAAAAACAAATAACTACGGTAAATAATAAAATAAAATATTAACAATATCACATATAGGTTTAGTGTAGAAGGAACTGTATACCTGCAATATAATTTGTCACATAACATTCTCCTCTACAAAAAATTCTGAATACTGCAGCTTGGCCATAACCTCCCAAAGTTATGTGACTCTGCTGCTGAAACCAATATAGTGGCTATCTATGATGGCAGTCATCAGTTCCCGGTTAGAGATCCAGCCTTGTGACCGGAAGCATGCTGGTTTGATCCCATGAATCATCAGGAGACAACTGAAGTAAGGTATTTAACACCTAACTGCTCCCCAGGCGCAATAGATTGGACCACCCACCACTCCAGGCAAGTGTTCTCACTGCACTCTAGATTGTGTGTTCAGTAGTGTGTGTGTGTGTGTGTTTCACCACATGGATGGTTAAATACAGAGGTCAAATTCCTCTGTGTACAAACACACTGGTCAATGAGTGTGCACTTTCATTTTCCCTTCACAAGTTCTAGTTATCACATTCCAGCCTGGTTCAGAACCAAACATGTGCATGACAGCATAGATCTTCAAACTCTGGATTCTTAACACGTCCCACCTTGAAATCTATGCCTGCCCATAAGGCTAGGTCATGCTGCTTCAGCATCCTTCCCCCAACAATTCTGTGAACTGAAAACAAGTCCTTTAAGGCAGTACTTACGTCAACTCTTTTCATCACTCACTTGCACTTCCTTCTCATTTAATTTCTTTTAAATTGTTTGCTTTTATCTTCATTCTTTAAAAAAGGAACTCACTGTAAATACATCCATCCATCAACTTATCCATCCATCTTATTCACCTAATCCTGATCAGGGTCACGATTAGTCCCCTGCCCTCTCGCCCAGCATAGGGCAAAGCATTACAGACTATCCTAGCCAAGCCCAGGACAGGGCACTGTAAATACATGTACTCATGTTACGGTAAGGTTCTTGTCTTTGTCTTTAAAGTTTCCACTGTTTGCATGTTTTGTAAGTTGCTCTGGAGAAGACTGTCTGCTAAATTACTAAATGTAGAAGTATTGATATTGCACTGAAAGTGAAAGTACACAGTCTTTGACTTTGTAGACAGAAGAAATTAACTTCTGCAGGGAAACACATGTAAGCTAGTGAACACGGGCCCCAAATGGTGGGCAGCCCTAGCAGGTGAGGGTGCCTGGCTAAAGAGCACTTCAGTCATGATCTGCCAGGGGATCGAACTGGTGAGCTACTGGTCACAAGATTGAGACCCCTAACCATCAGGCCATGACTTGCTTCTCTCTGTCACTGGACAAAATGGACAGTCATTACTGTGTAATTCACATCTCTGTTGTTTCATCCATAAAGATCATCCAACAGGCTGCAAATGTGTACACATGCAGACATCTTCCCGTCATCATTCAGCCTGTTAGCCTGCCGTTTGCTACCGCTGCTTTGTTGTCCATTAATTGTGGAGTCATGTACCAGAACATAGCTAATGACAATCTGGGCTTCAGGAGAATGTGTCAGCCTTATTTATGGCCACTCAGTGTGATGAGTGGCCGCCTGTGTGTTTGTCTGGGTACACAGACAGAACGAAAGACCCAGACGGCTCAAGCAGACGACGTGGGATGGCTACTGATGTGCTGTCTGGCAGTAAGAGGAGGAGGATGAGAAGGAGGGGTGAGGTGTGTTTTATGCAGGCGGATACGGTAATGGCAGGTAGGTGGGCTTAGGGATGCAGCAGACGTGCTCTGAAAGCTGATGGCGCAGCGCTAGTAGCAGGAACCCAGTGTGATATAGACTGGGCCATGCAGTCTGACACTGCTAGACACAGCAGCCACTGCCAAGCTCACACTGGTGCCAAACTTTTAATTATTAATTAGTTTATTCATGCTGATAGGTACCCCAAGGGGCTAGGGACAATGCTATTATGTGTCCTAACATTAGATTGGCTGGATGACAACCTGGATGCCTCAGAGATTCAGAAACAAAACACATATTTTCCCTATAATGGAATTAAAGCTTTTAGTGCCAGTGAGTCAGAGCACAGCAAAAATTACATTTAGCAACATGTTACATTACAACTTAAGCCAAATTCATGTTTTGTCCAATATTTGTGCTTAATGAGGCTTGGGACTGATGACAAAAACAGACAATTAAATTGTATCAGCAAATAACTTAAGATAACATGATTTGAGAATAGGTAAATAACTAAACACTTTATTAATACCTAGTGGGAAATATATGCATACCAGCACTCATACAGTATAAGAAAATAAAATGCAAAAAAAAAATAAATAAATAAAATAAAATAAAAAATACAAATAAAATATGTAAGTCAATATTTGAAACCCATAACAATTACATTGCAATCCAATACTGTTGCAGAAAATCAAATAAAATATGCTGTTTTTAATTTATAAAAATTACCGTAAAATTTTATTGACAGTTGTTTCCTTTTCCATCAGATTGCGTGCACGGATGCTGAATATTGATCTTCTCAGCTGGAGCACAGAAATAGACAGTAAGTCACACAAAGGAGACACAGCTCTCTCACAGGTCAATATAAAGTGCAATTCAAACAACCAAATGAATTTTACTACAGTGGAAGAAAAATCAGCAAGCACTGCTACTGTAAGCAGGTAAATACTGACATATGCTGTAACACTGTTGTTAAGAACTATATTTCTTTTCACTATTTAACATAAATATGTAACTAATGCTGCTACTGCTGGCAGAGAGGTGCAGACACAGGTGAATGTCAGTGTAATATGGTCGTGCTACCTTCTGATCAATGTATTTATTGTCCTCGATGGCAGATCTCTTGGAGTGGTCACAGGAGGAGGAGGATGCAGACGGAAGTCTTCGGAACAGACAGCTGGGGTCCTGTTGCTGTCGGTCAATAAACTGCTTCATGAAACTCTCCCTGTGACACCCAAACAAATAAATATGAAATGTATAATTCCACGCACATATTCTAGAACACTAGAATACTAGAGAAGGCTCAGCATGATTAATGGCCAAATGAATTGTAATAAAAGCAATCAAAAAATCAGATATGTTCTATTATATTCAATTATACCACAGTTAGTTACGACCCTGAAATTTGATTGGCTGAGACTTCCTAAGAGGACTGTTATTGCACAACATGGGTACTCTGATCAAAGCTCTTTAAGTATTACTCTGCCACATACATGTAACCTAGCAACAACCCCAGCACACCCCCTCCTCCACCCACACACACATTTCCCTGTCCAAAACAGCACTTGACTGGAAATGCAGAGAAATTTAGTCAATAAGTAAAGTTACTAACTTTTAATGTGTTTCCAATAATAATAAAGTAATCAGTTTTAGTACCATCAACAAAAACTAAAATAATCTGCTTCCACCAGCAGCTTCACGGTACAGCTGGATGGAGCAGATATAAGAATGAACCACTGATCAGCTGTGAAAGGTGTTTAATGAAAAATGCACAGTTTACATCAGCAAACATCTGAGAAATCAGAATATCTGTGTTTATTGTCAGTATAATAAAAAACTATTGGGAAATATGTTCCTAAACTATTATAACTGAAGCTCACAGTCTGATGATGCTGTTTTAGCAGCAGAGTGTCTAATAGGAGAACTACTATACCTCACAGATTATTGCTAAATAATTTGTTTTTCCAGTCATCTTTATCTTAAAATAAAAAAAAAAACAGCACTAAGAAAACTGTGGTATAATCACAATAATACACTTGAGGGTTATGCTATAACATGAGATATTGGCAATGTTGTACACCTGGTTCCACTGACATTCATTCAAAGAAAAATATGTTTATATTTTCCTGTAAAAATCCTTTTAGAGGATATTGGTCTTTGCAAGCAAACTATTCAAATAAAGATCTAAAGCTTCTGTTGATAAGTATGCTGCTTTCAAAGGAAAGCTTTTACCTAACTAACTACAGTAGCATCCACAAGTTTGAGCACCCCTGGTTAAAATGTTTGTTTGCTGTACATATGTACAATGTATATGACAATTTCCTTTTTGTATTTTAAGCAAAAACTATTTTCGATGTACATTTTTTACATTTTCAAAATAACAACAAAGGAAAAGGGCCAAAAGCAAGCATGGGCAAGTATCACAGCTTGCAAATGCTTTTTGTAGATTGCCAAGAGCCTTTCAATTATTTTCGGATTTTCATCCATTCTTGCTTGCAAAAGTCTTCCAGTTCTGTGAGGTTCCTTGGTCGTCTTGCATGCACTGCTGTTTTGAGGTCTATTCACAGATTTTCAATGATGTTCAGATTAGGCGACTGTGAGGGCCACCATGGTCAAACTTTCAACTTGCACCTTTTGAAGTAGTCTATTGTAGATTTTGAGGTGTGTTTAGGATCATTATTCATGTGTCCTTTTAACTTCAGCTTTTTTTTTTTACAAATGGTGTTTTGTTTACTTCCAGAATTTGGTGGAATTTCACTGAATCCATTCATCCCTCTACCCATGAAACTTTCCCAGAGCCATTGGCTGCAAAACAACCCCAAAGCATGATTGTTTCCAAAATGCATCAGGCTTGTTTAGATGTTCTTTTCAAAATTCTGACTTTGAATTTTGTACTGAGGACAAAGGAGAGGTTTTCTCTGATGACTTCCATGAAGGCCATATTTGTCCAGGTGTGACTGAACAGTAGAACAATGTACCACAACTCTGCTAAATCTTCCTTAAGATCTTTTGCTGTCAAGTGGGGTTCTGATTTGCCTTTCTACTAATCCTACAAGCAGCTGAGATTTTTCTTGAACTTGTAGACCTTATCTTGATCTCTTCTTTTCCCATTGACTGCCATCTTTTAATTACATTTCAAATGGAGGAAATGGCAACCTGAAAACCCTTGTTTGCTAACTTCTAATAGCCTTCTCCTGCTTTGCGGGCCTCAGCCATTTTAATGTGCTAGGCAAGTGCTTAGAAGTACTCATGGTTGCTGTTTTTTTTGGGGGGATGAAAGAGGAGCCTGAGTTGTTGCAAAGCTTTGAAAATTGCATCACCTAGCCATTCCTAATGATGAATGTGAACAAGCCCTAACCCTAACAGGCTAATTAAGGTCTGAGACCTCAGTCAAAGTTTATCTTAGTGCTCAAATTTGCTAGGCTTCCTGTGTCTGCCTTTGTTTACATCCTCCACGTGCTCTGTCATACCCTGGTCCTGCCTCCATCATGTTTCTTTAGTGGCTGCACCTGTGCCCTGTTTACCATAACCCAGGTTCCCCATCCTATGTGTGATTATGTTTAGTTTAAATGTTCCCTCATGTGTTGCAGTCTTCATCAGTCATTGTACTGTCGTTAGTCTGTATTGTCCCCTTGTATTTTTGCCATGTATCGTCACTGCCACGTTGTTTTGATTCATAGCCAAAGTGTTTGTGTTCATAGTCAAGAATCTTACTTTGTATTAAACATCTCGTCGCACCCTGCATCCACCTCTACTCCCTTTTGACAATAATACACCGATATTGCTTAAATGTGTAAAGTGTGTTTGACTTGTTTGAAATAATTTCATCAACTTGCATGACAGTATCAGCAATTTTGACAATGGGTGCCCAGACTTTTGCATGGCATGGTATGGTTTTCTCTTGAAAGCTGGTAAGAAAAATCTCCCATTTTCTTCCTGTAATGTTTCTGAAACAATGTAAAAAGCTCAAAATGGGTCAAAAGTGGCTCAACATGATGATTCAAGTAAAATATTCTACCATTCTTTTCGGTTCTTGTATAGCTAATGCAGCAAGGACATTAAAAAAGCAGTAGTTTGGAGTAGTATACTACTATACTGTAGTAGTTTAGGTAGTATTCAATGCAATACAAAAATTAGACAACACTGAAAACAGAATCTGTGTCCATACGGTACCTAATCCTGGGCACAGTGAAGTCTGATGGCAGCTTGGAGATCTTCACCATCTGTGGCCTGTTGGGGAACTTCTCAAAGATACGCAAACGCAGGGGAAGCTTCTCTTTTGTGTCAGCATTAGCCTCGCTCTGCTTCAGCTGTGGAGATTATACACACAAGCCCAGTTAAAATACAATCATAGCAGCAAGAAACATTTATGGAACATTTAATCAAACCACCATGGACAGTTGTTTTGGTTCAGCATGGAGATACATAGCAACAAAAAAATTGGAACAAAATGTTAATACATACAAAAAGGATTTATGTTGCTTGGTGCACAACCATTTAAATTGATATTAGAGATGCAAATTATGTGTAAATAATAAAAATGACAGGATATAACTTTCTGATGTTAATGCTGGTGTTGAAAACCTGACTACTACTGACCAATGTCAAATTCAGTATACAATCAACTATTTTAAACTGAAGCACTTAAGCATCTAAAAGTAGGTCATAATACTAATGTAAACACTCAACAGCCCCACAGGAATAAATACACAGCAAATAACATGACATTAGGCATTTAAAAAAAAAACACTGGAACAAAAAACAAGGAACAGCATTTTCTACTAATATCGACCCAGTATCGAAGCTTCAGTGCCAAACTGAATTAGTACAAACAACATTAGTACAAAGCAAGCCAGCAATTGCAAATTATACTTATACTTAAAATATACTTATTATTGCAAATGTGATATGCTTTGGGGGAAGGGAAAAAAAAAAAAAAAAAAAACTAGTGAACTATGTGACTTGAATTTGGACAGTAATAAAATTACTTCTGGGCAAACAACTTTCTAGTGTGTTGTATTTTCTTTGAACCCAGATGATGCTCTCCCAGGGGAGGATCTCTGCATGCTAGGAGATGAAAAATAACAAGTAGCAGCAGTCAAAAGTCTCATTCCCTACTCAAAGCAGCAGTTTCCACGAAAATCCGCGACGAGCACAGAGTTTCCTTAAAACAATAGAAAGTTCAGCCTGTTATTTTCTCAGGTGATGGAGACATGGAAGATTTGGACAGAAATAAAGTGACAGAGGAGTGCTTGTGAAAGGATTAATGAGCCCATGTACACTACATGTCTAAAAGTTTGTGGACACCCCGTCTCAGCACCCTAAGTTGCACGCATTGCTGAAGCAAATGCAAAAACACATAGCCTGTCTTGTCACTGTAGAGAAGTATTGCCAATAGAATCAGACTCTTTTGTACAGATAAACATGAACCTATTGGCACCATGTTTAATGCCAGGCATGTGCTAGATGGATATAATGGTGTTCTCTAGAAATGTGGAAAAGTGTTCTCTGGAATGATTGTGCTCCGTCCAGTACTTTTGGGATAAGTTGGAGAGTTGGGTGATGGGTTAGGGTGGTGCTCATCCAACATCCTGACCAGACTAATGCTCTGTTGCTGAATGCAATCAGATCCCCACAACAACTCTCCAAAATTCGGCAGAAAGACTTCCCTGGACAGTAGAGACTGTTACTTTAACAAAAGCAGGGTCAACTCTTTTATAATACCTCTGATTTCAGAAGAAACAATGAATGGGCAAATGTCTCAGTACGTTTGTCCTTATAGTGTATATTTAATTATGAATAAAGAGTAAGATTACAGTTTGTATGCTCATTTACATTTATAATATTAATATTGCACAGGTCATCTAAAAATATCACAAAATATGAATGTAAATGTTAAATACTGATTAAACAGTCAACATATATATAAAACGTAAAATGTAAAGTTATAAATGCTATAACCTTAAATACTAACAAATGAGTGCTAACAAAGTGCTTCTATGGATTCTAAATCAACCAGTCTGTTCCCATTTTAGATATAGCTTGTGAGGTTTTCTTCATTGCTTCACTTTCCTGGCACTGGAAGCGTGTGGGTTTATCATGCTTTAGGCTACTGCACAGCAGACTGCTCTGGCTCAATGTGGTGTAACCTTTTATCCTTCCCAGCTCGATCTTCTAACACAAAGGCTGTGGGTTATTAGCAATGTGCACTTGAGTGGATGATCTTCCTGCTGTCAGAGAGTCAACAGAGAGGTGACTGAGTGGGACCTGGAGAACACTGTCTGAATTAAAATTGCAGTAAAACATAAACATATAAAATACATTTGTCCTTGCATTAAACTTTGATATATGAAAAATAGTGCATGTTTTATTATATACAATATTTTATAAATATGGTATTTTTATCTTGATCTGTACATTATGAAATCTGAAGTGGTTCTGTCTGTTTGTCTGCTTTGATGATAATAATTCATTTCTCAGTACTGCCATCATAAACAGATACAGACACGTATTTATCAAAATTACTGAGTGTCATGAATTCAGATTATCAAAATGTCAAATACCCCTCAATATTCAGAAGAATTTGGCCATTATTGGCCATTATTTTTTATTACAGAATGTATGCAGTACATTCAAAGGTAAATGTATGGTGCTGTTCTCAAATCCCATCCAAAGATGGCAGCAGTACACAGTCTGAAAGAATCCGACCAGACATAATCAGCCCCCACATCCATATACCAGGAAAATAATATAAAAGCAAATTAACGGCACAAATTCCATTTTCATGAGACGGTCTGAGTCAGAACAGTTGTGCTGCCAAATATATATGCACACAGGCAGACCTGCTCAAACTGGTCAAACAAAAGAGAATGTCTCGATTTAAACAGGCCAATTATATCAATTTAATTACCTATGAAAGGGTCTTATTGAAATTCCTCTACTGACACACTCTGTCTGCAAGGCTGCAGATAAATCTGATGCATTTCTGATTAGGTGCGAGAGTCACCAAAATTGCGCTCTCTGATGAATGCTTATCATTGGAAACAAGCTGCCAGCCTGCTCAATTTCGTCCATCTTTGCACGGCCACCACAGACCCTTCCGGAAATGAAAAAGGGGGTTTGAGAGAGAGGGGCCGGAGGGAATGGAAAGAAAAGGAGAAATGCTAATCTGTTTATTGCCTTCCACAGTGCAGTGAAACTGCAGGGCTTGGCAGAGGAAGCTGTGCTTTCACTGCTCAGTGTTTGCTCTAATGCATGTGCATTGTGTGACTTATTCAGACAGTAAATTACTGCAATTGCAGACTGAGTTCTTGCATGGTTGCTGCTTTCCTGTAGTCTACAATACGTGTACATTTTCTTAGTTGACTATTGTGAATAACTCACTTATGGCACAGAAACACTGATGGCAGAGTGTCAGGGAGAGAGTGATATTCAGAAATGAGTGATGCAGCATTGTGACAGTTTTGTGTTATTGCTGTTGAGAGCCTGCAGTGAGGAGGATGGATGACAGCAGGGTGCTGGGCATCCAGGTTGAGAGGGAGGCATGCTTAACCCAGGCCATAAGCAGCTCATGGGGGCTTCTGATGATTTTGGGCTGAGAGTCCTTCAGGATAAAAGCAGTGGAAATAAACCATCTCAAGTCCAGGGTCATAAAACATCTGCTACTGGGCCATGAAACAAGACTCAAAATCATCAGCATCTACTCTTTTGTACTTTTTTAAACAAAGTTTTAATGCAAGACAACCCCACTTCTCATCTCTGCTCAGGACTGTATTGCTGTTTCAGAAACAGTGGCATGACAATGTAAACAACCCACGAGCAGCCATAAATCTCAGCATTTGGAGCTCTATATGTTGTATAATATGCATGCTCTTAATGTATTCATGGGGTATTTCGGTGTAATGTTTTAAAACCAACTTTGTGCTATGTTTATGCTGTATGCTTTCTAGTGTCCAGCACTGTATATTCATATAAAACATTTGACAATGTTCCAGTCATTAAATCCATGTGATCCACACTCTCATAACTCAAATCCATTCACAATCAACTGATCTGCTACTGTCAAATCAGTTGGGGACCCCAAAGTACACGAATACAGGCACTACACAACAACATTCATTTACGTCAACACTGACAGATAATAAACATTTAATCAATGACATCATTCTCTTCAATGAAATAGTGGATACCACTGTTGCTATGCTGGTAGAAATATATTTTGCTAATTTTGTAAGACAAGAAGTTTGGCAATACATTATTTTATCATTACAGGCTAATGATCCTAACAAAAACAGGATTAAATAGTCACCACCAAAAGCAGGCCAGTAATTTCCATGAAAATACATTAAAAAGCCAAATCTTATACTGCTTAAACAGCATCTAGGATTGCAATCAAGGTCTCACAGACCAGTCAATGTGTGTTAAGACACATTAAGACTGTGTGCTTGAAAAATTACAAAAGCTCACTGCTCTGGCAGCTGGGATGAAGACCAGAACAAATCCTCCATACTCACAACAAGTCTTTCCTATTAAAATATGCACTTCCTACTTGTCAAGACACTTCAGACATATAAGTTTGCTATTCTGTATACTCTGCTATACTCTGTTGTACAAAGTCATGTCAGAATATTATGACCATCTACCTAATAGTGGGAATAACTACAACTTGGCTCGGCTGACACTAGCGAGACTTTGTGACATAGACTGTATTAGCTGACAGAAGATATCTGTAGACACTCATGTCCATTTCAACTGCAGCAGAGCACTGAAGTCCCTCAGATTGTGTGGTTGTGGGTCAGCATGTCAAACTTGGTGATCCAAGTGTTCCCAGATGTGCTCAAATACACTGAGATTGATCAAGTTAGAAGGTCAAGGAAGGACACTAAATCACTGCCGAGTTCTTGAAACCACTCATGTACCACCCTTGCACAGTGAGGTGGAGCATTACCCTATTATATACCTTTACTATCAGGAAAGAATATCAACATGTACAGGTGCACATGATCTCCTAGGTTTACCTGTTGTAAATCAGAGACTCGTGCAGTGTTATAAGTGGTCCAAGATCATGCTAGGAAAACATCCTCCAGACATGTACAGTACACTGTCACCAACACCCAGTGCTTGGCCCATATTTGTTCACTCAGTGATGACTCATGTTCCTTGTTGCTCCTGAGTTCATTATAGAGGTTAACTGGCCCACTGTGGAAAGTAGATTGCTCTGTACTACTCACCGGAGTCATCACTCCCCTGCAGCATCAATGGCATGTGGGGGCCCACTGTTATATTGAGGCACCCCATGTACAAAGAGCCAATTCTTGGTACACCTTCACTACAGCAACTATAGAACATCACACAGTTAACAATTTCCAAGATGCTACCGCCCTTTGGTCTGTCAAATTTTATGCTGTTTTGGGCACCAGTCAAATTGTGTTCTGTGGCCATGACAGTTGTTTTGCACTCTGCTACATCTGACTGGTGTTCTTGCTTATTTATATATGCAGAAAACTGTCACAAGGCATATGTGATGTCTCACACTGAGTTTCTGTAATTCCAAACCATAATATTCTGATATGATTTTGTATATTGCATAGATACGTCTATGCAACCTTAAAGATCTAGATGTGCTTTCATTGGGATAAGACAGATTTGTGGGATACATTTTAATGGAAATGATGGGGCTGTTTAGGTGACCACAGAGTTTTAGTGTTTTTAACAGTGTTAGCACCAATTCTAAATAAAGAACAAATTTGCTTATATAACATGTATTGACTGGACAAATACATTTGGAAGTAAATGGAAAATTGTCTCAATTATTTTTAAGCAAGTTTAACGTATTTGATCCAAATTTAAATAATGTTACCACTAATGTTTATTACCAGGGCTCTGAACCAGATTGAGAAATTAAAAAAATAAAAAATAAATAAAAAAAACCCGAAACAAATAGCATTGTGTTGGAACAAAACCCAATGAAAAACATAGTTATACTTAACTATAATGGAAGAGAACTGTTAATTTGAAGTCTGTTACTGATTATTAATGAATATTTTTCCAGTGTATGTAGCCTTTTTAAAAAAATTTTTTGGATCATCTTGTAATTCTTTTCAATGCATCATTAATACATGAGTTATATGCCATGTATGTGGTATTTCTGTACTAAGGTCAGAGATTTATTCTGTAATCACATGCTATAGATTAACAATAACTCTGAATGTCCACTGCATTTTCCATGAATTAATCTCACATGAATTTAACTGCATTAAACTGTCATGATGTGAGAAACAATTTAGACAGATACTGTATTTTAAACAGCACTGTTGTGGTCTTGGTTGAATAGTGTAATGCCCTGTCCTGTGCACAGTGAGGGGTTAGGGGACTAACCGCGACCCTGATAAGGATTAAGAGGGTGTGATAATAGATGGATGGATGTATTTTAAACAGAAAATTTGCCAAAGCAAACTTTTAAACATTTGAATTGTCAAAGCATAAAATTGCATTTGGACTTATTGTGGTTATACTACCATATCCATGTAAATTACTATAGGATATATTATAAGTACATGTTAGAGCAAATGAGACATTCACAATCAGTAAAATTAGGTCATGCGTGTAGCATACATTAAAAAAATGATCAACTCCCATTTTGTTGCATTTCTTTTATGAATGCTATGTAGGGGTTGGAATGCAAGAATGGTATCATTAAAATATTGTTAACATTTAAAGCACATGATTAGTCAGTCCAACCCTGGATATGTTTTATGGGTTAAAACTACAAGTTCTACAGATATAAAGAAACAACAGCAGGATATTTGTGCCTTGGTGACTTGTTTTTGAAAAACTTAATGCCATGGCTAGATGCAATGTGTTTACCTCATCCCCAACCCCTTTCCGCACTCCCACAGAGGCTGAAAAAGTACAAAAAATGGCCTGAACTCTTGACCTTTCACTATGTTCTTACTTAATGCTGCCTGCTGCTGAGAAACTTAAAAAAAACACTACAGTCATCTTTTCCAGCCCTGGAATCTGGCGCTCCCTGGGCCAAAGCTGGATTTCCCTGAGATGAAAAAAGCAGAGCCTCTATATTGTTTTCAAGATGACTGCATTGTTTAAGAGCGTCAGTTTGAAACCTCTGCTGGTCCCCAAGGTTCCAATCAATGGTGCTGTACTCGGCAGGGCCGTTGCAAGTGAATGCTCCACTCAGCAGCAGTCTCTGATTAGCTCTCACCCAGCCCTGCTCAGAAACACAGCCCACTGCAGAGAGAACACACGCTCCTCTACTATTTACATCTCCCTGTATAAACAGCCCAACAGAGGTGCACTCCCGGCTCTGCTACGCTGCGCCCTGCCTGCTTGTTTATTCCTGGCCTCAGCTTTATTATCTAGCCTGGAAGCTCACATAAGCCTCAGAAACAAATGCATTCAGAGAGTAAAGTGAACTGAAATGCAGAAAAAGGTAAGGGTGGATAAAATGACCATTTTTATTGGTATTATGATAAATGACATCAGAAGATTTGACGTTACATTTTTCTGAGCACATAGTGAATATCCATCCTGAAAGAACAACTGAATGTTTACTACATAGAAAGCATAATTAGTAGTTTTTGATAGCATTTTTAAAAGTGACAGTACTGGGGCTTTATATCACAACATATTATATATCATGAACATTTCCTTACATATTGTGATATTTTTTGCTATACATGAAAGCAGAAGCGAAAGTTCTGTAATAAATACTTAATCAGGGTTTACCTAAGCCAACACTACGTCACTCAATCATTTGGCTTCCTGGCCAATCTCAAGCTACTACATGACTTTAAAGGAAGCATTTTGTTTCTGCTCTGTTGATTGCAGGCACCGACGCATCATGCCGTCCATCTATCTGGCAGTATTTGCTCTAGACTGACTGACACAGAACTGGGCTAGGGACGGACCTATGCCAAAGACCCCAATCATTAATCTCTCTGCTAATATCCTTTTCCTGAGTTTTTATGGCAGAACTAGAAGATATACCAGCAACACTATGACCTGAATATCGGGTGTACAAAGTATCTCCACAGAAATGGCATGAAAGGGTTAATTTTGGCCCCAACCAGGAAGCTTATTTCACCTTTGACTCAATCAATAAAAACGGATCAATATACGTATCTCAGGTGTGCTGCCAGAGGTTCAAATGCATTACACACACATAAGGTGGCCTGCACCACACTGACTGAAGCATTTACATGACTAAGTGAAAAATAACTATTTTAGTTTCCTACTAATTGAAACAACCACAGGTCACGGTCACTGTGGCCTGCTTATTTTTGCATTAACACAGGGTTTTCCAGGCTAATAATGTGAGCGTGCTTATGTGTGTGTGTGTGTGTGTGTGTGTGTGTGTGTGTGTGTGTGTGTGTGTGTGTGTGTGCATGGGACAACAGTGCATGGCCCCTGTTCTTCATAATGAGCAATCAGACGTGGAGCTTCTCATAAATCAGCACAGCAGTAGTTTAGAAGCTAAAATGAATGTGGCGGCCTCGAGACATATTAGGGTGATCCATTCACTTCTTTTCACACATTCTTTCCAATTTCAGGCTCGGGTGATCTGCGCATTAGGCTTTTCTCCAGGTCATCCACCTTGGTGAAAGAGTGGGCTCCTATTATTGATCAATCACTTCACGGTTTGCAGCACATTCACAAAAATGGCCATGATGGATACTGTACTCCTACAGGCATGGGTAAGGCACAGGAGCTTTGTGAATGGCCATTGTGTTCACCTACATGAATCCATTGCCCAAATCTACTCCACAGTCCATTAACCACTTTAACGCCCCAGTTCAGCCAGTATAAACAGCGGTGAGCTAATGTAAACACATGCAACAATGGTTAATGGTTTGTGTGGGTGTGTGTGGGTGTTTGCCAGAGTGAGCAAAGATACTACGATGAATGCACTGAGCGAATGCATATGTGAATATCTGGATGAATTATTAGATTGCCAGGTGTATAATCTGGTATTTGTGCACATAACTCTTCTCTGTGTGCATGTGCTAGAGAGACCTGGCACCATGCTGAGCATGCTCTCTTGTCTTTTTACCGGGGGCAGTGTAGCTTCTTCGGGCTACCAAGATGGCAGGTGTAGTGTGGGAGGAATATGGCAGGGCTTTATAATATTATCCTGAGACCTAGGAAACTGCTCTCAATTGTATTTTTTCTTCTATCACCTAGAAAATACAAGTTCACAAGGTCTCACCCAAGAACATGTGTTATCATTTTAAAGCCCATGACCTATACTTATAAATTTATAAATGATCAATGCAGCTACAAAACCTCTATTATCCTCTACAAATAAAAAAATACATCTTATAAGCTATGTCTCAGTGCATTCTGCAAGAGAAAAAGTACAATGCTCTTTAATCCTGAACAGACACAACAAAAAAACACTTTGAACACTTAGAGCCTAATGGAGTCTGCCATGACATACACAGTCATATCAGATTATTATTACCACCCCCAGTTTGAAATTAACTTGGCCCAGGATGTCACAGATGCCACAAAACATTTTGCTGCATGTATAAATAAGCGAGCACACCAGTCAGTTGTAGCAGCGTTACAACTTGTAATAGGTGAAAGCTGGCAGCCAACCTTTTTACGAAAACAAATAAGGCCTTCTTATCTTGGCCTAAAAAACAGTTCTAATTGCATCTTAGTGCCACATTCAATGCAATGTCTATTGAAGAAAGCCACTACTAACAAATGGACACAAAAGTTGCCAAAGAAGATGAAAAGAAGCTTGATAAATATTGCAGCACATTCTCTGTCCAGATGAAACAAAAATAAACTTGTTTGGATCAGATAGCGTTCAGCATTGTTGGCAATGACTACAGAGGGCCAACCATGAAAAATAAGTAGGAAGTTTGTTAATATGGGGGTGCATAAGTTCAGCAGGTGTAGGAGAGATTACTTTTAATGACATGCAAGTGTACACCAACATACTACACATGAAGATGATTATCAGTCTCAAAATACTTGGCAAGAAAGGCATATTTCAACAATGCAATGGTTCTAAACTATGTAATTAGCATGCAATTGTTTTTAAAGAAGAAGAATATAAAACATTTATCTGGCCTAGTGTTCAGCACACTCTAATAGAGCACCTCTGCTGAACTGAAAGTGGACTGAATTGTAATATGTATCATTTTTCAAATGAACGTAGTAATTTCAGTATGACAACTGACATCTGGTTACATTGAACATGGATGTACTTATTTTTGGGATGTACTGTATATGAATATATCACTGTAAAACATGTTTAAAATGGTAAGATCTCTAATGTTGTTTATATAGACAGAAACAGTTCTTTATAATGAGACAACTTTTCCAAAAAGCTACATCACAAAACTTGTTGAGACTTGTCAAGTGTCAAAATCGTCTTCTTGAAGTTCAATCTATGTCAAAGATCTGTGAGCATTAACAGTGCTGTGGGATTATTCTCTGTATCTGGCAAAGTTGACAATTGCTTTCAGAGGTGTTATGAGTTAAAAGCTCTCTAAATCTCACAGGAACCTGATGGAAGAGAGTTAGCGTTAGCTTTGATCATTGCCTTGAATAGGATTTCTAGCTCCAGCATAAAGCCTGGTGGTCTGTGAACGTCCAAATAATAGCAGATCTCTTGTCAATTTTTTTGTGCAGAGAAATCAGACATATTTTCCAAAAGGCATTTAGTTTAAAGAGCAACATATAGCTCACCTGGTGAATGAGTACTAGCATCAGAAACTTTTAATAGTCTTTTTATCTTTAGTAAACTCGAATCTTTATGGAGCATCTACGTGGGTAAACTCCAAAACTGGCATTCTCTCATCTCTGCTCCTTGTGCTACATACAGTGGATGTTTGCCCTCATTTGAGAACTGTTAATGGGCAAAAGCCACACATCCCATGTAATCCATCACAGACCAAGCCATGCAGTGTTTATCGATCAGCTGGCCAATGTCTGGGAGGACAGCGGTACGTGTGAATGTCTGGATGAAGGAGAGAGAAAATAGAGCGAAGAGCTCCAGCACTGATCTCAAAACGCTTATAAAATGATGAGGGCATTCATCAGGAGAAGCAGGAAGAAGGGGAGATGAAGGTTTCCCAATGACTTCAAGGTTTTAGAGTTCCACTTTAACACTGTTACTGAAAAGGGTGTCTAACTATACCTTTGCCTGTCTATTCATTATACAGTTTGACAATAAGCTATAGCACAGCATGTTAAATCCCCAGGTAAAATACTCACCTAAACACATAATCCATCATCTGGACAAGTACGTTATACTGGTTTTATTAAGTAGTATTTCTGCTTAAACTGAGTTTAATTGGAAACGTTTTATTTAACACCTCATAACATTTCCTTCTACTGAGATTGCTATCTTTCTGTGGGGGAGAAGCTTGAGAGCTCCTTTGAAACTAAGAGGAATACTGTCTGGAGCTATGCTCCTGGTAGGGTCACTCTTGATGGTAAGGTCGAAGAGGAGGTTCCAGACAAACAGCGATCACACCCCTATCCAACAGGACCTGGAACTGTGGGTTGCAGCACGGTTCTTACAACTTTTGGTGTTATGGTGTTTAGCTGCTAATAACACTGGATGTTGATTTTTCACGATGAGGTGTATGCTAGGTGCAACTTAGCACAACATAGAGTTGACTGCAGGACTGACAAGAGATTGGGATGCTTAGTCAGTCTATTTATCCCACAGAGCACAAATGAAGTCAAGAAATAAGAATGCCACACTAAAAAGGTTTGCGTTACCCACTATGAGAGGTGTTGAAAAGTGTACTACTGGCTGATTGAAGGAAAGAAGATGAAGAGAAGCTAAACAGCATACTCTGTGACACAATTGGACAATGGAATGTGAGGGATCTAAACTCACTGGGCAAGTTATCAATACTTGTTAGTGAATTGGAAAGACTGAACTTCAGCATTTGTGGATTATCTGAGACTAAGTGGTCAGGCACTGGACACTTCAAGACACAGGATGGAACACAGTGTTGTTCTCAGGCAAAGAAGGTCATGAATATCATAGAGTTGCTATCTGGATTCACAGAAGAGTTGCTACATGCCTAAAATCCTACAATGCAGAGAGCAGCAGAGCCATATCACCCACACTTGCTTCAAAGCCAAGAGATATGACTTTTATTCAGTGTTATGAACCAACTGTGGACAAGCAAGATGAAGAAATTGACCAGTTCTACAAGGAATTTGAATATGTACTTGTGGAGAATCCCAAGCAGAACCTACTTGTCATCACTGGTGATTTCAATGCCAAAGTCAGAGAAAATGCAGCAGAAAGTGAAGTGCTTAGGAAATATGGTCATGGTACAAGAAACAATAGAGGTCAAGCACTGGTAGACTTCTGTGATGAACATGGGTTTTTCATCAGCAACACTTTTCTGTTTACACAACAGGCACAGATACACATGAACGAGCCCAAATCAGGAGACCAAAACTCAGATTGACTACATCCTGATCAACAGTAGATCAAGAGTGGAAACAGTCAATCAATAATGAAAGCACATGTCTCAGTGCAGACTGTGACTGTGATTCTAATCTCGTGATGTTGACACTGAAGATGGAGTTCAAAAGGAAACAAGTGAGGAAGCCAATTAAACTGGACCTTGGAAAACTCAGACAGGACCAGTTCAAGCTGCAGTAGCAAGTGGAGGTTGCCAACAGATTTGAAGACTTAGCAAGACTCCAGGAACCACACACACCAGATTAACTGTTGCAGCAAATGAAGGATGTCATGCTGGAACCTGCTAAGGAGACAATACAGAAGAACCACATCAAACGTAAGAACTGGATTACCAGTGAAACCTTTGAGTGGATTAAGAAGAAATGTGAGGCAAAAACAAAGTTTTCTAGTGATTATAGGAAACTGCAAAGTAAAATACAGAAGAGGCTCAGAAAAGATAAGCAAGCTGAGTTGGACTCATTGTGCAGTGAATTGGAAAAAAAATGCAAAGAAAGGGAACAGCAGACCTGTATTCCAGATAGTAAAGAAGCTCAACAAACCATTCCAGCCTCGCACAGTAGCCATAAAGGACAAAGATGGCATGAATCTTGAACCAAATAAGGTGTGTCAATGATGGAAAAACTACTGAGAGGAACTGTACAGTGGTGTAGAAGATAACATTTAGATCAATGTTAAGAAAAGGAACCACCACCACTGAATGAAGACAGCAAGTGTGCTATGTTAGAACTAGCTACACAAAAGGCATCCAGATGACATAGTTGAACTGCTCAGGTTTGGTGGAGAGACAACATTGAATAAGCTCCATGAGGTCTGTATGGACGTTTGGGAAACTGGAATCTGTCCAGAAGAATAGATGCAATCACCCTTCTTCTCACTATTCAAGAAAGGGCTCCAATGCAGAAACTATAGGACCATTGCACTGGTCTCACATGCTAGCAAGATCTTGTTGAAAGTGATATTGAAACAAATGCAGTCTAAGATGGAAGGAGAGATTGTCCAAGAACAAGCTGGATTTAGACAAAGAAGAGGCACTCAGGATTTAATCACAAACCTTCAGATCATCTTGGAGAAAGCAAAAGAAAGGAACCAGGAACTGTATTTCTGTTTTATTGATTTCAGAAAGGCATTCAACATGGTACAACGTGACCAAATGTGGATAACCATGCTGGAGATCCACACCTGACCCAGCTGCTGAGAAATGTGTATAGTCAGCAGCGTGCAGCCGTCAGGACAGCTGATCATACGTCAGCATGGTTCAGGGTAAAACAAGGAGTCTGTCAAAGATGTAACCTCTCACCATGTCTATTCAACATCTTAGAAGAACACTTGATGATGAAAGCACTACGGGGATTTATGGGAGGATTCAAGATTGGTGGAAGGACTATTAACAATCTCAGATATGCCAAAGACATTGTCTTATTGGCTAAATCAAAAGAACAAATAGAAGAGCTGGTGAGTCGCACTCAGAAGGCTGTGAAAGAATATAACAAATATATGCAGATCAATGATGCTAAAACAAAGGTGATGATGAACACTGAAGATATATTGAAGATCACAGTGGAAGGAAGACTTTTGGAGCAATAGACTCGTTCATGTATTTGGGATGTACAGTAACAAAGGCTGCAGACTGTGCCAGTGAAGTGAAGTCAAGAATGGACATGGGCAATGTGGTGATGGTCAAATTTGCAAAAATGTGGAAAAGCAAGTCAATTAGCACCAACATCAAACTAAGACTTATTAAAGCCTTTGTCTGGACAGTAGCTACATATAGATATGAAGCCTGGATGCTGAAGAAAGAGGAAGAAAGACATATTCAGGCTTTTGAGAACAAGTGCATCAGGAAAGTGATGAAGATCACATGGATGAAGATGATGACCACTGAGCAAGTCTATGAGGTGGCCAGAACTGAAAAGGAGTTAAAGATGCATGTTCAATCCCACAAGTTACTTTATTTTAGTCATGAGGCACACACATGAGAGAATAGAAGGAAGTGTTATGATGGGACTTGAGGAGGGAGTCTGAAGATGTGGAAGACCAAGAATAACCTGGATGGATAACATCAAGACGTGGACTGGATTATCAGGTGCTAGCCTTCTACAAGCAACAAAAGACAGATGGCATTGGAGAGAAGTGACTCATCTGTGCAGCCTACCATTGCATAGTGATGATGCCGTGTGACATAACATTTCTGAGGTCAGTGACTTGTGATCTGGACAATGCCTCAGACAGACCCATGGAAAAAAAGAAAAGGTTTCTAAACCATGTAAAGGCTAATTAGCATGTCATTGGCTTTGATATACAAACAAATTTGCTTTAATTGGAACAGAAACATATGTGTCGGTTCTACTTAAAAAGATTCAACCCAAAAGGTTCTGTATTAGCTGAGTTATGGCACTACTCCAAAAACCCTTTTCACCACCTTTATTTGAAGAGTGTATGATTACTCGTGGCAGCTATTATTGTGTTATTCCACTTTATGAAGTCAACTCTCTCTCTGCAATTTTCTTATCAGCTCTGACATTTGCTAAGACACAACAAGTCAAGTATTAGTAATTGCCTCAAATGGAGCTAGTTAGCCACTTCACATTCAACCTGCTACAGTGACGCTGAGGCATTTCCTCATTATATTCCTCATTATATTTCATTTGGTGATGCATTTTATTTTTGGGGGTATCAACATGAGTATTTATCAGACTAGTTGGGTACTAGTTAGATGACTAGTGCATCTCAAAATTAGAAAATCATTCAAAAATTTCACTCATGTTCATAATTTAACTCAAAGAGATATAACATTTAATACTAATTACAAGTAAACTGATATTTCAAGTTCAATTTTTTTGACTTCATCCGTATGGCTTATATTTCATGAAAATCAAAAATTCGGAATCTTAAATTATCAGAATCATTAATTTCGGGTTTGTTAAATTACTATTCAAACAGCATCACCATTAACACAAAACAGGCTTATAAAATACGTCACATTTTCCTTTTTGAATTAGATTATGAACACAAATGAATGTTTTCACAATACTGTCATTTTTGAGGATGTAAGAAGAAGCAGATTGCATATTACCCATCTGTGATACTGAACATACACACACTCTCTCACTCTCACTCTCTCTCTCTCTCTCTCTCTCTCTCTCTCTCTCTCTCACACACACACACACACACACACACACACACACACATACATACTAGAAGAAGTGAACATACAGATTCCCATGGGCAGTCACATCAGCCACAGCACCTGGGAGCATTTGGGGGTTAGGTGCACTTCAGCTGCAGATATTTATGGAGGGTGAAGCACTGCTCATTCAAACTTCCCTCACATATTCTTCCTACTGGTCCTGGGAATTGAACCAGTAACTTCTTAGTCACTCATCTGTAGCTTTTAGGCCACCATGAGACATATATTAAGAAGAATTCTAGTGTTTGTTCACAACATAGCTGTGTAGCTGTAGCGTTAAACTAAATGAGCAAAATCTAGATTCCAAGCATGCTTTGCCTGATCAGCTACATCTGGGTTAAGTTGAAAATTGTATAAATTGCACCAAACCATTCATTTAACATAAAGTTTAGGAGACATCTAAATACTGCTATCCTCAGATAACCGTGATGTTCTTAAACAAACTCTACAAGCCTGTTTTGACAAGCACACAGCACATGTACTGCGCCTCAGATTTGTATGAGTTCCACAAGGAAAAGGAAGAGGGGCAATTTCTTCCCTTTCATTTGGCCTAATGAGGCATGCAGGTGCTGCACAGGCTATAAAGTCCCAGACCACTTAGAGCCACACCTCTGGAACCCGAGAGGCCGGTTGGCAGGCTGCTTAGCGTGGTGACGGACCATGGTAAAGTCTTCTCTGAGGTACGGAAGGTGACATTGAAGCCATTTGTGTCATCCCTGAGTGGCACATTGTCCGCAGATGCCGGTGGATCAGGGTCTCTTCAGTGGAACAAAATGTGGCTTTTATTTAACACCTTGGTGATGGAAAAGGCGGGGCTGAGTTAAGGAGAGATGTCACTGTGGTTAGGGCTCGTCTGGTCAAATGGAGTCTTTCATGCGAAAATGGTAAAACTGATGGTGTCGTGAGGAGAAAACTGGGTCAAGGTAAAAGGTGAGACAAGAACACACACACACATACACACACACACACACACACACACACACACAGACTGTCTGGGGCAGCAGACATCTGGATCAGGTGCTGTGTGAGGAGGAAGGAGAAGGGGTGGGGGAATGGGCGGAGCTGTTTAAAGCCAGAAAACTGTCCTGTGTTTGATGGACAGCTCTGTTACTAAGGGATATAGGAGGGATGTGCCTGTCATATCCAGCAGAGATTTCTGTGTATTTTTGTATGAGACAGATAAACAGTCTAGTTCTTTACAGTTTTATTCTCTGTATGTGTGTGTATTTATGTGTCTGTGTGTGGGTGGGTGTGATCTGCGCCATGCTCCTCTGGGGCTTTCTGAAGAGCAGATGTGTTTTTACGCCAACGAGGGCAGGGAGACAAAAAGCAAAACAATCACCATAGATCAAATTTACTGTCTCCTCTATGCTTTGTGCCAGCCTAGACATTCCTCAGAAACTGAAAGCAGCTATTTCAATACCCTGGGCAGCACATGGGAAGATATTTGTCTATTCCTCTTCAGTTTCTAGCTTTTATTCACCACCTCTCGACTAATTTCACAGCTGTGTTGGTAAGCTATACAAGCTGAGTGATTTTACGCCAAGCAGGGCTCTATCATTCCAACCTTGCTCCTTTTCACACACAGTAGGATTGAGTGGGCTTCTGAGCTGCAATATCAGCAGGACAGCCTCACGCCTCCTTGTTGCACACTGAATACAAACAGATACAGCAATGTGTGCAAACTCTGCACTAGATGGCAGTGTGGTTAGACGCAAAAGCCCAACAAACAACAAACACGAAGCAACATCACAATCTTTTTTGAAGTTTAAGCTCCAGATATCAAAAATGACACAGTTTGACCTTGTTGAGTAGGCTACACATGGATGAATGGATGATCATTGTATACTTGCAAAATGTGTCAACATAAAAGAAGGAAAAGGAGAACGAGATGAGCAGAACAACTGAGAGAGTGAGACAGAACTCCAATGACTCAGTTTCAAGAAAGGTTTATCTACCGACTGCCTGGAGTGGCCATGCTAATGATGACACCTTATCCTTCGGCCACACAGAGAGAGACAGAGAGGCAGGGAGAGAAAGAGATAGAAAGGATGAGAAAAAGAAAGTGCTCATAGCTCATTATTTACCGCTGTGGGCTGGGAAATCCAAGCTTTAAGAAAGAGAGAGAGCCCTACATTGTCTTTTTCATTATTCACCTGGAGAGATGGCACTTTGCGAGACAGCCTCTGCAAATTGAGCTGTAATGAATGTACTGCAGCGCCTTTCTCTCACAGGCTTTTGATTCTGCCTCCCTCTAACAGCCGCCCCCAACCTGTTCCACAGCATATAGCCCAGCTCGCCTGGAGAGGCGTCTGATATCAAGAACGTTTGTCCACACAAACATGCACACATGCGCACAAACACCACCCCAAGGGAAACTCTCCCATTTGATTTCTGTCAGTAAAAAGATAAACACCACCCGCACCACCACTGCTAGATGCTTCTCACTGCCATTTAGCTGGAGGGAGGTAATGATTTGTTGAGCTGCTATCAACCATCAATCTCACCAATCAGAAAGGGAAACAGTCCATACCAGCCAAATGAATAGGCTGCATTAAGAGATATGGAACAGAATGTGATATGGATGAGGTTTTGATGAGGGTGACCTGCTTACTGCAGTGATGTTTACCACTGTCATGCTCTTCTGCTGCACAGGACTGTGTTCATTTGATTTTGGACCAGTTTTGGACTCAATCTCCTTAGATCCTTTGCTACTCCTTTGTATGCTTCCACTAGAGCTGGGCGATATGGGTAAAATTTTATCACGATAAATTTTTCGATATTGATCAATCTCGATAATTATCACGATATTAAATTTTCTAACACTGTCATAGTTTTAAACAACATCTTTCTAAAAACATCAAACTAAATACATGAAAGTTACTGTTACATTCAGAACATAATATTGTAGTGTCCGGCTGGACATGTTGAAAGGATGGACGAGAAAGACGTTTACTGTCGTCGCTTTATTGTTGAAACTTACAGTGATTGCTGTCGGCCGCAGCCACCCCAAAATAACAGTTTAGAGAACCAAGCTAATATGCTAATGCTAGCTAGCACTCGGGCTGACACACACACACACACACACAGTGAGCCACCCTCCTTCTCCTTCTTCTCACACAAGCAGACAAGCACACAGCAACCTTGCGCTCTCTCGCCCGGCCAATCACACGCTTGTCTTAAACACAACAGTGCATTTTGGCGGCGCTGGTGAGGAGGAGCTAACAAGCAACAGTATTACACTTCAGAAATCACTGTCAAGCTGCTTAGACGTGAAATGGAAACAAACGTTAATGCTCATCGAATTCTATTGTCCTGGCTTATCATCGTCAACGAGGGAAAACTTATCGTGAAAAAAATCAATATCGTTTTATCGCCCAGCACTAGCTTCCAGCATTATACAAACTACATCTCCCATAATCCCTTTTAGGACCTGCTCTCTCATGTGACTCACAGCCCAATGGTATCTTGTTATGTTGATTAGCCCTGCTATATATGCTTTGGTCCTCAGTTAGCTCATTGCTTTAGCGTTATCTATACACAATCACAAAGCCACCACACCTTTGAGAGCATTCCTTGTCTGTATCTTTATCCAATTTGTATCTGCTTGTTCTCTGAGCTCTGTTTGTATCTGTCTGTATTCTGAATCCTGTTTTTGTCTGATTTATTATCTGTTCTTCTGTATCTGGCCTGTTTATGTATTATGGTTTTCATTTAACCTTCTGATTAAACCTTTCCTTCGTACAACCTGTGCAACTTTCCTTCGTACAATTTTCCAACTTTCAGTTCTCATTGAGCTTTGTGACAACCACTATTTACCATTAGAAATACACCTACATCTTTGCATTTTTTAGGGAAAAATGGTTTGTACTTTAGACAAGCTACTTCATATTGACATAATAATTGAGAGATAGCATTATAGACCTATAAATGTTAATACACAAGGTAAAATGCAATTCACATTCAAATCACTGCACTTGCAATAGCAAATCCCTACCTAATTTATAAACTCAGAACGCCACACTGGGATTCTCTTCACAAGTTTTTTTTTTCTTTTCCGGGTGTCTCCTTCAATCAATTCTAGTCACCTCATAGGCATAGCAGTCTATGCAACTCATTAAAATTCCCCAAACCTAATTTCACGCAATAAATGCAATATTCCAATCAGTGGTGATGAGAGTGGTGCGAAGTATTAACGCACACACAGTCAGTCCTTACGGAGTCTAAGGTGGAGCTCATTAAACACTTCCTGTTATCAGGGGTTGATCCGCAGCATGTGGAACACACCGGGCATTTATTAGCTCTATCTCCGTTTATCCTGTCGCCGTTAATTGCTAATGATCTTTTGGCATGCGTGCAGGTGCCGGCCACACTGCCTGACAAATTGAATCCACACCCTGAGATTGCACTTCCAAAGAAAGGCTTGCTTAATAAAGGAACAGGTCATTTCAGAGATGTGCCTTGTTGCCCAATAATAGCTCATTTCTTTTTGGTAAGTAGCTCCAGCTCTGAGTTTATTCTTTCTTGCTTCTTATCTAATCATTTCTTGTTCTATAGCACAGTGGAATATTACAATGCATGCCATAAAGTATCAATCAACATGGCTGTAATAGAAATATGATACATGTAAAAAGCTACGATTCCTTCTTAACACACATTCTTGCTGTGGTAACAATTATAATTTTCCAGCGTGAGAGCATAATTCAGTCTCAAAGCTGCATCGTGCCTCTTCGGATATTGTAAACAGAGCATCAGATCCATATCTAATCCATCAGTGCAGACTGGGGCACAGACTTCCACCTTTATCATTTGTGTCTGTGGCTTTAAAATGGGTTTCAGATCAAGACAAATCAGCTGTCCACACTGACAGATGCAAGTCATTTCCATGAAGGCCTGTGTTATAGTCCACAAACAATGATGAATGTTTTCACACAAATGGAATTGATCATGACATCATGCAGTAAACAACGCTGCATATTGAATGAGTTTATGTTCTCCCTAAACACCTGGGTTGTTTGAAATATTCAGAGCAAATCTAAATATACTCTCTAATGAGTCAGCTAAAAGGATATTGCATGTGTTCAAAGAAGTCTGATCAAAATTACAAAGTATTCCAACTTCTATGGACTCACAGGAATAAAAGCAGGCTCTGTTACTCCACATTAAAAAGTTTATAATCCACACGGATGATATTAAAGATATTCATATAAACAGCAGGCCTGAGGAAATGGCTTCCAGGACCTCAACATCACCACAGATCTTGAATTAATTATTGTAGCATCTGGGGAAAACAGACTAATATATTAATGCAGACTTATATTCTCACTGGGCGGATTCAATGTTCAACAAACAAAATGAACAAGCTGCAATAATCTTTTTATTGAACGGATTGCCAGCAATTTCGCTACTTTTAGAAATGCCACTTCAATGTAACAGTGCAGGAGTGTAGCCACCACTGAGTTATGACTATAAACAGGCATTACCATCACTTCTTTCTGTTAAAGTATTATTACCAATACAGATTAGAGCTATGAGTCATCAGCCTCTCTTTGTCTCTATGGAGTGTAATCTCATTGCTGGACAGACAGCCTTTAATATTAAATGTCTCAAATGGAAGCATCAAACTTAGCTTAATGCGCTAACATGCTTCATGGCCAAGTATTCTAGAGAGATTGGGTAAGTCACTCAGTATCAATGGAAACATAATAGAACACACCATGGAGCTATGTGGGTCATGCAAAGCTTTCCAAATAAATAAAGCACACCAAAAAAGCCACATTACGAGACCAGAGAGTGAGGCTGTATGTGCCTGGAATGGCTCTTAGACACCCTCGGAGCACCATGGCACAAAATAAACCTAGTGAGAGCAACTTGGCCATTCACACTGAACACAAACATGTCTGGCCTGAGAGCACTAGCTGGGAGCTCTTTGTTTCTCTCTCTCAGCGGAGACATGCTTGATGTTTGAAAGCAACCCCATTCTGTGAGGGGATTTCAGAACAGTGTAACACAGGCCTGGCCAGTACTGCCCAAAGTAGGAGAGAGGGAGGAAGGGAGGGGGAGAGGGAGAGAGAGAGAGAGAGAGAGAGAGAGAGAGAGAGAGAGAGAGAGAGAGAGAGAAAAGCAAATAAAGGGGGGAGATGTGAGATTTTGTGAAAAGGCTGATGTGCACTAATCTGAATATTCATTTGATTTCCATTCAAAATTGATTTGTTTTTTATTAAAAAACTGAATTTTATTCACTTTTTAAAACCAAACAGTTTAATGGAACATGTACATATTGTTTTAATTTCCAAGCATACTGTTCACTTTCCAGTCAATATAGGTCATATATGGAAGAAAACTGCAACAGTCATTGTTTTTGTGATTTCAGAAATGCCAGCACATGTATATTCACATCTTCAGTCAACAGCAGTTTATCTCCACCTATTCATTTAAGGAGTGTTTGAGCCTTGACTTGCTTTGTAATGTGCTGAGTTATAAGACAAATTTGTTGTGCTACAATTTACAAAGCATTCTAACAGTTTCATTCTAAGGGCTAAAGAGTAATTTTTTAATGATCATACAAAAATGAATGTTTTTGGTACATACATCCACACAGATGTGATAAGCGGAATAAGAAAAATGTGAAATATGTCCCCCTTACTGTTATTGACTGTAACTGCTAATGGCATATAGCTATGAAGAAGTATTCACAGTCAGAACAATAACATCAGAGAACACGAGGTTACACTGGGCAATTTAAGCAGTTCTATATACTGGTTATTCTATCCTGCTATACCGCTCCACTGCAATGAAAATGTCAATTCTATCTGTGGAGTCTATATCAACCATTCACATAAAACAACCCTAAAACAACTCAACTGATCAATTCTTCCAGCTTTCGCGTGGCCTGGCCATCAATCAAACTGAAATAAAATTGTCTCCCCTGAGTTCTGTCATATTTGACATTTTCGGCTTGTAACATTCATGAAACATGAGCAAGGATACAGAGCGCTGGGCAACAATATTCCCACATGCCTTACATCCATAGTCTCTGTACTTCAGTCAGGTATACAGGGCATGATATAGTCCCAGATCAGTTGCTGTGTTCTATTTATATCAACATTTTACTGCAGGTTTTATCACAATGCTAAGTCTAGTAATTCAAGTTCATGTTCTGCTATGTAATCGTAAAAGTGAAGTTGCTAGTACAGTGTTGACATAAAATTAATGTACAGGGTGTCCCATTAGCTCCTTTACCCAAACAATCATGAATCTTTTTTAATACTAATGAACACATGGTGATGAAATTTGGATTAAAATACCTCTGTGTGAAAAAAATTGATGATACAACATGTGATGAAAATGTCCAGCTGCAGTTTTCTCCATTGATCAGGTGATGTTGTCTGCATGGAAACCTGCTTTTTCGGCAGCTTTCTTTTTCCACGGCCTCCTCTGAAATTGTTATCCAGTGCATTCACACCATGAACACTTCCTCCTCTACAGTGATACCAAAACATTATGCACAGATCGGTGGGTGAAATTACCGACCTCCTGTGCTGTGTCCACAAGGGCTTTAATGTCTCACTGCAGCTGAAGGCAACTAAAGGAGATAGCTGGACAGTTGCCGGCCTCCATTCCGATTGCTAAAACTATTAGTCTCTGGAAATTAACACCAGTCTACCTGCACTGTAATTGTGTACGTCAATCTTTTTCACACACACAGGTATATTTTGTCCAAATTTTGTCACCATATCTTCATTAGTATTAAAATCATTCATAATAATTTGGGTAAAAGAGTAAACAAATTAATGACAAATTTAAAGTGTTTTTTTATTTCATTTATTTTAATTTGTAAATACATTTGAAAAATCATATGTGATGCATGAAATTACACAATATATAGCTCTTGTGATTTAATTTCTTTTGGAAGGGAAGTTAATTTCAAGGACATGCAAATATAGGGTACAATCACAATCTTCTAAATGGAGGCCTCTGGGGAGGACAATATAGTTAATTGTAGCCCTGCCTTGTTAAGGCCTTCTGAGGCTGGACTGAAGATCAGGTTCTCTATTCATGTGCACTAATGCACAATGCTTAGGTAACAGATTGGGCAGTCATTTTTCTGGATGCATTTTTATTCACATTTGCCCATTCATTTACTCTTTTTTTATCACTGCCAACATTTTTGTTGCAGGTTTTTCCTCTTTACAGGTGCCAGTGTTGTCAATTGGTACAATTGGTTTGGCCAAATATATGATTATATTTACTGCAGTTTACATACTTTTTAACCCTCATATTATGTTTGGGGTCAAATTGACCCTATCCAATATTTAACATCTTTAAATACACGTATGACATGACTTTTTTGCTTTATATTTAAAGACTTTTCCTACTTCCATGCTGATAACTGAGTAAACATAAAATTAACATGATGATATGTTTTTTTTTTGTGTTCTGTACACATGTTGTACACATTGATTTTCTTTGGAGTCAATTTGACCCCAGACTGTTTTAGCTGTATAACATATAAAATATCAAAATTTTAGAGAGTAGAAAGTGTCTGAGATAGAGGAGAATGTGTCTGAGACAAAGAAGACTGTGTCTGAGACAGGGGAGAATGTGTCTGAGTCAGTGGAGAATGTGTCTGAGACAGAGGAGAATGTGTCTGAGTCAGTGGAGAATGTGTCTGAGACAGAGGAGAATATGTCTGAGTCAGAGGAGAATGTGTCTGAGTCAGTGGAGAATGTGTCTGAGACAGAGGAGAATATGTCTGAGACAGAGGAGAATGTGTCTGAGACAGAGGAGAATGTGTCTAAGTCAGTGGAGAATGTGTCTGAGACAGAGAAGAACAGGTCTGAGTCAGAGGAGAATGTGTCTAAGACAGAGAAGAACAGGTCTGAGTCAGAGGAGAATGTGTCTGAGAAAGAGGAGAACAGGTCTGAGTCAGAGGAGAATGTGTCTGAGACAGAGGAGAATGTGTCTGAGTCAGTGGAGAATGTGTCTGAGACAGAGGAGAATGTGTCTGAGACAGAGGAGAATGTGTCTGAGTCAGAGGAGAATAGGTCTGAGTCAGTGGAGAATGTGTCTGAGACAGAGGAGAATGTGTCTGAGTCAGTGGAGAATGTGTCTGAGTCAGAGGAGAATGTGTCTGAGACAGAGGAGAATGTGTCTGAGACAGAGGAGAATGTGTCTGAGTCAGTGGAGAATGTGTCTGAGACAGAGGAGAACAGGTCTGAGTCAGAGGAGAATGTGTCTGAGACAGAGGAGAACAGGTCTGAGTCAGAAGAGAATGTGTCTGAGACAGAGGAGAATGTGTCTGAGTCAGTGGAGAATGTGTCTGAGACAGAGGAGAATGTGTCTGAGTCAGAAGAGAATGTGTCTGAGACAGAGGAGAATGTGTCTGAGTCAGTGGAGAATGTGTCTGAGACAGAGGAGAACAGGTCTGAGTCAGAGGAGAATGTGTCTGAGACAGAGGAGAACAGGTCTGAGTCAGAAGAGACTGAGATTATAATAATTTTCTGGGGGTTTAAATTGCTGGGGTCAAATTGACCCCAAAACAAATGATGTTATTAAATATGAACGAAATATGAGGGTTAAGTAATGCCAAGTTAATCCTGGCTCCTTGTGAACATACTGATAGTGTTTTTTTTCCCCCAGAACATTCTGTCTTCTGTTTTCTGGGTCTTCAGGCTTTTTATGTGCTTGTTCATAATTCTGATTCTTGTCATCAGTTTATCTAGTTTCTCTTCCTTCCATCGTCTTTGTCTGCTGAGAGTCAATCTGTGTCATATTTCTCAGCTGCTGGATCCCTACTTGTTAATAATTGATCTGAGCAGACAAAAGCTGTCCACCATTTCAACATCTTCACAATTAATAATAAAGTTGTAGAGTTTTTTCCTGTTGTCATAACCTTTGTTTTCTTCTTACTGAGTTCTGCTTTAGCACATTGTCAGCTAACTATTGAGGTACTGAGTAAAATTAACATAAAGGAAACTAAGATAATCAGCATCAAGATCTTTATCTGTAGTGCAAATGAATTGCTGTATCACGACTGAATGCCAATAATGAACATGAAACAATGTTATAATTGTTGTAATGTGTCTTGCCTGCCTCAGCATTTTGAACAATGCACAATTTTTAAATAACAAACAGGCTGATCGGCTGTTTGATCATTTTGCTTTTGATGCCAGATATTTTCATGCTGTTTAGAACACTACATTTGAGCACCAAATAGGTATTAGTCACTGTCACTTTTCTGCATCACACGCCTGTCAACAATATCCAAAAACACTAAAGTTTAAAAATAAAATGCAAATGAGTATTGTCATCTCTCTGAGAAACACTAAAACTGTGATTATAAACTGCTATTAACTGTGCAGCCGTGGTGAAAAACATCTTCATGACTCAGAATGTACTCCCCTTTCTGACTACAAGTGCTTCACGGATGAGAGAGCAGGGGGCCAAAACCTTTTAAAGGCAGTTACTGATGACATTATCACAGGGGAGAGCAATCTGTTCACTGAGAACTACAAAAACAACCTCCAGACAAACCCTCAGAGCCGTCACAAAGCCACCAAATCAACACTGGGATACAAAAGGACAAAAGCCCATCTAGTCCTTATTTGTTCCACATCAGGCTGAGCTAGTCTTGTTACAGTCAAGGTCAGTCTCTGAATTGCTTTCGGAGCCAGCTGTTTATAAAAGCTCCCCTTCCTCTGTATTCTTGGAGAGCAATCATAATCTAGCAGTCTATTTTTGGTTAGCCCCCATCTGTGCTGGAAGCACCTGTAAAATAGGCAATTTTACAGGCTGAGCAGCAGATCAGTCAGCTGTGGCTAAGGGAGAACTAATCTGGGCATGTCTGGATGTTGGAAGTATTCCAGATGAGTACTACCCAGCACAGGTGGGTAGTTACAGTTCTGGCAAAATAGTCTTTTTAGGATTTTACTTGGAGATAACTTCTTATATACCAGAACATCTAGTTAAATATTGCCATTTCCGTGGTTGTGTCTACTTCACTGTGTGTTTATTGTACACTATGATATATGCATGTCATTCTCCATCTTATTTGTAGTTTGGAAACGGCTCCTGTCTTTCAGTCTGATTCATTTTATCATATTATGCATTAAAGGGGCTTTCCTAAAATTACAGCTTTAAACAAGTGATTTATGTTATGCCTTCTCTGGGGCAGCAATGCACCCTTCAGCCTCATCCGTTTGGCAGAATTCGCTGAGCAGGATTCTCGCACTACAGTATCCAGCATGAGCATCATCCAGCCCTTGCACTCAATACATCCTGACTGCTAACCACTGATTTTAAGGCACGTAAATACATCTGTGGTTCTTGCTACCATTAATGGTAGAGTATTCATCACAAATGCTTGTCAAACTTTGTTAAATAAATAATTCAGCTGTAGAGAGAGACTACAGTCCCCTAAACACTTGTAAAACACTTGTAGTCTTTCAAGATTTACCTCTACCTTCACAATACATCATCAAAAGGAAGTTTTCCTAGTCTTTAAATGATTGCTTAGAGACCAATATGGCAGAACTGTAAACCATGAGTAGGCATATTTACAACAGATGCAGCAATTGTTACATTTTCCTCAGACTGCCACTTCTCTATTCATCCTTGGCCAAGCTGCAAAGCAAACAATGTGGACTTGCTGTAAACCATTTGATAATAAATCACATCTACTGTTATTTTAAGTGCAAAAACAATGAAAATTTAATTTGCATTTGTCAAATATCATGTCAACACTCAGAAGTTGCTCTTCTGTAGCAACAGAAGATCTATACAGACAGCAGAGCTTTCATTGTAATTCAAAGCCATTTCCCACAGTGTTTGTCTATGGCAACAGTAGTTCATCAGCATTTGAAAGATGTGCCTTTTTTAATGTTCAGATTAAGCACTGCCAGTGATTTGATACGTATGATCAAGGAGCCCTGCCATAGTATGCTTTCCTGTGGCAATTAACTCATGAGTTACCTGTGCACCACACAGACAGATTGTGTGAGGTGAAGATGTATTCCATATGGGTTCTCAGTCTTTTGAATAGTGGCCAACACAACCAACCGCAAACGCTTTTGCAGCCCATAAGAAGATTTAAGTGACCCAATCATTCAAGTGCAAACATGTCATCACAACAGTCAATGCAGTCTATTAATTTTTGCAATGACTTGCAGTGAAAATGCAAGTATCAATTGTATTATCACAGCCCGCAAGTCGCCATAGTATATTTGTATGATCATTTAGACATCTTTCATTTCACATATCGAGTCCAGAGTGCTGTATAAAACATGCAGGCTTCAAATGCAAAAAAAATATTAGGTGTCAAATGATTGCCATTAACTAATCATCATAAATCATGTTATCTTGTGTAGATAATCATGAATAATCATTTATCTCATATTAAAAATCTGCATTTTATTGTAGCTATATGAGTGAGGAAAAAAACTTAGTTCCAGTAACCCCTAAAACATAATTTTCATGTGAATACATGGTTTACATGAACATGATCATAAACACAGGGTTATGAAAGTGAAAGTGCAAGCGCATAATTGTTGACTAATGTACTTGCACATAGATAAATTTGACCTCCACATTTAACCCATCCATGCAGTGAGCAGTGAGTACACGTGTGAGAAGTGGTGGGCAGCCCATATCCACGGGGCCCGGGGTGCAGTTATCATGAGAATAAACATAGTTCCCAATTTTCATTTATAACAATCTCTGCAACTGTAACTTTCTCACTCTCATACAGCATCTGCATTACTGTTATAACAGAGGCTCTGTAGCTTTTGACTTTCCTGTTGCTTTTGCTAAATTGATGCTGCTGATTTATCCATAGCTCTCCCACAAGCACTATCCATCATATTGTGCTGAATGACCTCCTGTGCTAATGTTTCTGATATTACAGCATCAGGGGTGTGTTTTGCTTGTAAATAACACTTCACACTCAATATACTTTGGCAACAGTCAAATTCACCATGGCAGCATCTGGAAGTTTTATGTTATTCGAGAGAGAGCCAACAACAGAAGATGTCATTTATAAGCTGTATTTCACCAAAAGGGCTGTAGCTGAAGTCACAGCAACAGTGAACTAACAACAACAACTATGGTTTACTAGCATTAAAAAAGTAGCAGAACTAATATTACATTGCATTAATATGTTAATGCATTAAGGCACCAGTAATAAAAACACAGTAGAGACTATTCATTCATTCATTATCACACCCGCTTAATCCTTATTAGGGTTGCGGTTAGTCCCCCACCCCCTCACTGGGCGCAGGGCAGGGCATTACACTATTCAACTAAGCCCAGGACAGGGCGCCAGCCCATCGCTGGGTGACACACACACACACACAGACACACCTACGGACAATTTTTTTTTTTTTTTTTTTTTTTTTAGAGTACCCAATTCACCTGACCTCCATGTTTTTGGACTGTGGGAGGAAACCGGAGACCCCGGAGGAAACCCACGCAGACACGGGGAGAACATGGAAACTCCGCTCAGATGGGGAATCGAACCCAAGACCCCAGCGCTGAGAGGCGAACGTGCTAACCACTAAGCCACCGTGCCCCCCCCAGTAGAGACTAATGCACTTTTAAATAATATTGTTTTAGAAGATTTACAGAATATTACTGTTTTGGAAAGAAAACAGCACGGAATGTACACTGAACACAACCGAGTGATCTTCAGTCCTTTTAATAAGGTATCTGTGCAGATAAAGATCCAGTATACTGGGCCTATGCATTGTTAATCTCCTCTAACCTTTAGTTAGGAAGTCCATCTGAAAGCCCCTCTGAACTTCAGAAGTCTGTCATTAAGCCGGAAACACAATTTTCTTGAAAAAACTTTGGAAAGTTGGGAAGTTTTTGCTGAACCATTCTACTGTGGAGAGGCATTTTATGGCCACTGTGAAGTACTGTTTGAGAGGGTCATTTCCTTTATGTCAGTTGTTTGCAGGTCTGTACCAATTTAGTAGCCTTCTGTCCAGAGCTGAGTGGGTTTGATGCAGTAGGGTTTTTGCAACCTACTATCTGAATGGACAGATAAAAACGCCTGAAGTGCTATCATCTTCCCACTGTCCTGACACTTTTGTCCTACAAACAGTTCAGACAGTCTTGGCAGCCACTCCTGGTGATTCCTTACAAGCACTTGTAATTCTTCATGACCAGCTACCACACATAGTTCCACCTGCAGTACAATAAACATCAGTCTTTTTGCACCTTTTGTTACTCTTGACAGCTTTTCTCATGGTCAAGCGTAGTGACTAGTCAAACGTCAAGATTACTGCACTCGTGAGACAATTGTCAGAAATCATAAAATCACACCGTTGTGTAATGCTAATTCACAATTCCACTTCTTCTCCTCAATTACACAATGACTTGTTTCACAAATATTCATCTGCATTGCTGAGTTGAGGCTCATTTTGAATAGTGATTCTTCACCACTGCAGTTCAAAATTAATCCAGAATATGGACTGAAGTGATATTTCTAAAATTCATATCTTACCTGTTTTAGCTTTTTTAGGTCTTCGTCAAGCTCAAGATTATCCAGAATAACAGCCACAAAGAGACTCAGTAAAATCTGTAGAAAAAAATATAACAGAGCTGCAGAACTGGACAGACTACAATCATAACAAGCATCTTCAAATATGCATGACACATGTTCATATTTTAATTAATTTTAATATCAATTTCAAGAATCTAAAGCAACTGTTGTTTTCAAGTGTCTGGAACAAAAAAATTATCAAAGTGAGTTTCTGCTGAACTCAATGTTCTTTTGGCACAATAAGAAACATCTATGTAAGTATAAACAGCAGCTTATTTAGGTCAGGCTGATTGTAGACAGCTAAATTGGACAGCAGTATGACTCATGCTTCAGTGGTTTGTCAGTTGGCCACAAACATTTCTTCGCTTGTCAGTGTAAAATCAGATATATAATACATTTGACTCATACTGGTTATATTATAAACTAGAGTTCAAAGTTCAAATACTAGGCATCTTATAAATATACCATATATCACATTTTAAACTTACTACTATTTCAGTCTAGACTTTCCTCTGATAACAAAAATGCTATTGTTTCCATTGTCTTAGTAACACAGTTTCATAAAATACAAATGTTTATAGAACAGGTTTATGGAACATGTTTTTTCTCTCTTTTTTATTTTTACTTTGAATTTTCCATTTCTTCATTTGAAAAGGGAGGAAAAATTGATTCAGCCATTCTTGATTACATGCTCCAAGTGCTCTCTCATTACTGGTAAGCTGGTGTTCAAATGTCACATTTAAACAGCAGCACTTCACTGATTTCAACTTGTCAAATGTCAAAAACAAGAACGGGCATCACAACCATGTTGATGGGCAATTACAGCTATAGTGAGTTTGCAATCAAGACAATATTCCTGATAAAGAATAATTATATAAGATCTATAATCAACCAGATGATGCATAGAGGGAAAATATTCATTAGAGTATCTAACTATGGAATGTAATATACACCTTGATATGTATATTATTTTAATTACATTGCATAAGGTAAATTGCTTGTGCAAATGGCAATAAAACTTTTATGCACAGAGGCTTGTAAGATCCTAGTCACACCACAACACTAGTCTAAAGTACATTCATGTATTATATAAAGCAATCTGAACTAATGAACTGAGTGCTTTTTTACCAGAGTGGCAAACAGGTGATAGAGGATGAAGTATATGGCCACCACAGGAGCCCACATGTGTCCCACTGCTACCAGGGTTTGATCCATGACATCTACCCAACCCTCCTGAGTGAGGATCTGAAACATGGACATGAAGGCCTGTAGGAGAACAACACAGGCATGATCAGTCAGAGCTTCCTCATTATTCTTCGTTCAGATGTGAGACTTCATCCTGCTCACAGAGACACAGAGGAAGTGCCTGGAGTGTCTATTACCAGTCTCATAATGCAGCTCCATTTCAAAGCTGCAATTTAATAAGGTGCCACTAATTGGCCATGCACAAATTTTCTCTCAAAGTCAGCTATAAATGCAAATCATGTTAAATGCATATAAATGTACTCTTAAAAATAATGGTTAACTTGGACATGTGGCTCAAAAAGTCTTTAATTTGTACATACCTTAAAGTGGTTCTTAACATTTTTGACTCATTTATCATAAGTATATCTTCAAAGAAAAATCCACTGAAAGGATCTTCAGGGAAGCCAAAGTAGTTCTTTTGTCTAATGTCTTTTTGTCACTTGAATTTTTAAGAGTGTACTGCTTTCAAAACTAATACAAAGGCTTATGCACTTCAGAGAAATCACAAAATAAAACACAGAATGCTAAATAAAATATTAAAGTTTATGTACAATAACAGAAGCATACTAAAAGACACAGAAGTGATAAAACCTCAAATATATTATAGTGCCTACATCACAGCATCTACACTTAAGAGAAACAGAAAAAGAAAAGTATCTTGACTCTTATTACTGGTTACTCAACAAAACAGAGAAAAACTAACTTTAAATTATTTTTCTTCATAGAAGTCAAATGAAGGTCTTGGAGCAGTAAGCCTAACTGGCCTGAAGCAACCTCTTAAAGCCTGGTCACACACACTGCAGCTAAGAGGGCCTGTAGATAAAGATTCTGCAACAGGTCTATTGCCAGAGAACAGGGTAAACATCATTATCTTCAATGGTTATCGTGCCATCCAGAAAGAGCAGCTTCTGAAATAAGCAGCATCTGTTTATTCAGGCTCTTCAGAGTCATAGCACAAACAGGGATCTGTAGATTCCTGCTAATAAAGCAGGATAAAAAAGATTTGGCTAATGAGCGCCCATCTCATGAGCACTTAGTATCAAAGCACTTGGCATGGGGTCTTACATCTGCTGACAAATTAAATACTGTTGGAAGGTGTTTTAATAATAGCATAATAATTCAAACAGCCTTTCGTTGTCATAATTGAAGCTGACTACATAGTTCATTTTCAATATATGACATAAAAATGTAAAATTTATGTTTTGTTTAAAAAAAAAAGCCTGATTAGGATAGTTTACCCTTGGAAAGGTAGTGAAGCGGTCCAAATCCTCCACAAAGCAGAACATCTGTAGACTGATGGCAGACATGACAATGAGTAAACTGGCAGTGAACACCACAAGACTCCCCAGTTTCTTCCCTGGTCCAAAGATCTTGTACACAAAGTCCTCCAATGCAGGAGAAATCTTGATCAGGCGCACCACTCGTAATACCTGTAGGATTTACATGAAAAATGTAATCATATCTGTATATTTCACTTTGTCACATTAATGAAGTTTGACTTCTGAATAAAGAGTAAAAGTAATTACACTGTTTCACTTTATATGTCTATACTAATGTAAAAAGTACATTTAGGATGTCCAT
>BRDA01011499.1:19981-42667 GCA_036984385.1 Crenuchus spilurus | reverse complement strand
GTGTTTCTGAACGACAGAACCAGTGTCTACGCGGTCGTTCTACACGTGGTTGTTAAACAGGAGAAAACTTGAATACAGTGGTTCAAAAGAGGACAAATTGTTGGTGCACATCTTGCTGGCGCATCTGTGACCAAGACAGCAAGTCTTTGTGTCTGAATATTATTGAGCCACTTTGGGGTGTTTTGGAGGAGCGAGTCAGGAAACGGTTTCCTCCACCAGCATCACGTAGTGACCTGACCACTATCCTGCAAGAAGAATGGCTTAAAATCCCTCTGACCACTGTGCAGGACTTGTATATGTCATTCCCAAGACGAATTGACGCTGTATTGGCCGCAAAAGGAGGCCCTACACCTACTAATAAATTATTGTGGTCTAAAACCAGCTGTTTCAGTTTCATTGTCCAACCCCTGTAGATACATATAATAATACGCAAAATTCGTGCCTACCTGGAAGTATGTTAACTGAGAGTGGTAGAGGTCAGGGTAGATGTGCAAGGTGGTACCCACTACCAGCAGAGACTCAAATTTGTGTAGAGAAGAGCTGATGTAGCCAGTAAAGCCCAAACACCAGATTTTCAGTAGAGCCTCCAAGTCAAACAGAACAGTGAAAGCAACCTAAGCGCCAGTACAGAGGGAGAAAAGGAGAGAGACACAAGACTGGGTATTTTCCAAGTTATTGTTAACAAAATCTAACAAGAAAACTAAAAGTTTAAAAATGCACTCTTTAACTGCAATAAAAATAAAACATAGTAACTGAACAAAATGAAACCCATAATATCCACTGCAATATTGATGTAAGTGGAACTACAAAGAAAAATATCAAGAATATGAAAGATGACATAAAAAAATCTATTCAAGTAAGCTTGATAAAGGCTTCAAACTATATTTGTATATTTGTTTTTTCTCCTCCTCCTACCCTACCCTTCCCTCCTCATGACCTGGCGCCACTGAGTTTGGCTGCCGTCTTGCAAATTTCCCCACTGTGGAATTAATAAAGGATTATCTTATCTTATATTATCTTATCTTATATGCATGTCAACACATCTACTATGAAGATGTGTTGCATGCTAACAGAAAAATACCTAAAAGAAATAAACATAAAAGAAAATACTGTATATACCAATAGCCCATTTACTGCAAAGTAACAAGTTGTATTTCCATCTGGACATTTTGTATTGGAACTGAAAACTGACCATGACACTGGTTTCCTTGTGCTGTTCATGCTGTAAAAATGCAACTCAATGGTATGAGTTGGTAGTTATATAGTTTTGCCCTAACCTGCAAAACCAGCATCTCTCTGTAAAAATATCCTGTAAAAATACAGTCAAATTACTGACTGGAAAAAGGAAAATTTTGTTTTTGGTAAACTACATCAATACTGTAAAAAGCAAGGCTTTATTCAAAGTATTAATGTAAATTGATGACATAAGACACCAGTAAAGCATTTTGCACTACAGTACAGTATTTTCTCTAGTACATATTCAGTCGTTCACACAGTCCGATGCCCCTGTTGTCAAAAACCCTACAGTATTACTTTTTGTGGTCAATAATTAACAAGGCCAGCTGCTTCAGTAAAATACATTGTTGTTTGCTAGTTTTGTTTGTTTTACAGGCACTTGTCATCTGTGACTGAGGATACCAGCCAAATTCTCTCTTTTACCTCTTCATTTCTTTTCCTTATTTTTCCGTCTTTTTCACTGTCCCAAGGTTCACACCATTGCTACACAATAACAGTAGATGCACTGTAAAATAACGGCAAAATACTAGTGTCTCTGCTGCCGTATTATACCCCTTTTCCACAAGTTAACAAGCTGCCTGAGGGTCTACAAGAAATGCATGCTAGATTTTATGGTCAAATTCTTAGATGGTTAGTTGTCAGAGAAGCCTGTTTGATGCATTTTAATTCTCTGATGAACAACAGGATTTAATGAGACAGGTATTATGTAAATGAAGCACTGCTTGGAAAAAAAATACCTATAACAGCATCTGAAAAAAACTACACCAAGTGGAGGTTAATCTGAATATGAGCTGGTTTCTGTTTAAAGGATATGTGTGCCTTTAGTAGCAAAGTTAAAAGAATGAAGTCATGTTAAAATGAACTTTGTGATATGTGAACAGCGATATCTGAGCACAATGTTCATAGAGACAACACAGGTCAGTGGTTATATACAGCGGGTGAAATAAGTATCAAACACATCTCCAATTTTCTAAATAAATCTATTTCTAAAGGTGTTATCAACATGAAATTTTCATCATATGTTGGTAACAACCATTCCAATCCACACTTGCAAAGAAATCAAAACATAGATGTCCATAAATTAAGTTATGTGTAATAATGAGAAGTGACACAGGGAAAAAGTATTGAACATGCTTACTGAAATTTACTTCATACAAAAGCATTTGTTGGTGATGACAGCTTCAAGATACCTCCTGCATGGAGAAACTTGTGTCAGATGTGATTTTGGCTCATTCTTCCTTATAACCTCATAAACACTCTTCCTGAAGGTTCAGTGGGTTCATTCTATGAACTCTGAGCTTTAGTTCCTTCCATAGATTTTTAACTGGATTCAGGTCAGGTGACTGGCTGAGCCATTCTAGCAGCTTTATTTTCTTTCTCTGAAACCAATTGAGAGTTTCCTTGGCTGTGTGTTTGATTTCATTGTCTCGCTGAAATGTCCACCTTCGTTTCATCTTCATCATTCTGGTAGATGGCAGCAGATTTTCATCAGGAATGATGCAGTACATTTATCCATTCATCCATCCTTCAGTTATATGTGAGAGTGCAGTTTGCTGTAAGAACAATCCCAAACCATGATGTTCCCACAACCAAACTTCACTGTTGGTATGGTGTTTTTGGGACAGCCGTGGATCTGTTCTTGTGACTGGTTCAATCCCCGGGCAGGTCATGACTGAAGTGACCTTGACCAAGGTACCTAACTCCAACTGCTTCCTGGGTACTGTGGATAGGGGCTGCCCATGGCATATGGTCTCACAACCTAAAATGGGTTACATGCAAATTCCGTTGTGTGCAATCACATTGGCAAAAAGGTGAATCTAATCAAATCTGAATCATGCTTTGCCTTTAGCTGTGGAGTCTTGCATGGTGAGCACGCATACAGTTGATGGTGGTTGAGTGCATTACTTATTGTTTTATTTGAAACAATTGTACCAGCTGATTCCAGGTCTTTCAGTAGCTCTCCACATGTGGTCCTTGGCTTTTTGACAAGTCTTCTGATAATTCTTTTCACTGCTCTGTCTTAAATTTTGTGGGGAGAACCTGCTCGTGGCCTTTATGATGAAATCATGTTCTTTCCACTTCTGGATTATGGCCCCAACAGTGCTTACTGGAACTTTAATTAGTTACAAATTCTTCTGTAAGCAATGCCATCGGTATGTTTTGCAACAATAAGGTTGCAAAGGTTTTGAGCGAGTTCACTGGTTTTACTCATCATGAGATGTTTCTTGTGTGACACCTTGGTAATTAAGCACCTTTTTTATAGGCCAACCAGCTGATATTAATTTGCACTAAGTGGCAGGATTTCTTTCTAATTACTGATAGATTTCAGCTGGTGCCATGACATTCCATGGCTTTTTGCACCTCCCTTTGTTCATGTGTTCAATACTTTTTTCTTGTGTCATTTCTCAATATCACACATAATTTATGGACATCTATGTCCTGATTTCTTTGCATTTGTGGATTGGATGGGTTGTTAACGACAGTTGGTGAGAATTTCATGTCAATAGCACCTTTAGAAATATATTTACTTAGAAAACTGGTGATGTCTTCAGTACTTATTTCAACCACTGTATATACAGTACAGAATTCATGTCGGGGTTTACTTCACCCTTATCTGCTTCAGAAGATGCACTGGAACATTGAGTTAAAATGACAGAAAAAAAAGAACACTACTGAAATGAATGACTAAGCACATACATAGCCTAATATTTTCAGACAAAGTCTTTTAGAGACCATACATTATTTAACAAGACAAAACAAAATGAGAACTAATAACACTAGTTTAGTAGAGCCCATAACAGAAAAATGCTTGTGGCTATAAAAGATATAACTAAATAGAGGCACTGGCTATAATAACTGAGGAAAGGCAAAGCTAGATATAAATACATGCCTTTAAGTATTCATATTTAGATATTTTGGATTCAGATAGAAAAGTGAACTGGATTAATGGTGATATGGACTGGGAGCTGGGCTGTGAATATGCAGTGTGCATTTCTCGCCTTATCTCTGCCTTTCAGCTGGGAGTGGGCGGGTGGCCACACTCTTCTATCTGTCTTTGTTCCTGCCGTGCCACCTGCATACTGATTGCACAGACAGAGCGTGGCAGACAGCACACGTGCCCGTAAACATACACACAAGCATGAACACAAACACACACATGCCCACAGCCCATACAAATGGAGATGCCTGGAGGCTGTTTGCACCCACACTGTTATTCCTGACTTAATCTCTGAGTTTAAGATGGCAGAATGTGATGAGGACAGGCTTCAGTAAAATCTAATCTGCTCATGCATTCTGATATGATCAGCAGCTCACTCAAACAAGGGATTTGGCTGCTATTGTGACAATTCTGTATAATTAGGTGAATATATATAGTTTAGGGTCACCCATTAAATTGAAACTTTTCCAAGTCAACTTACGGTTTTATTTAATTTCTTTTCTAGTTGTTTTGAACTTATATGACTATGACAAATGCTGCTGCTCCAGATGCTCAATCATCTATGGTAAAAGAGTGAGGTAGGGCAGTGTCACCATTTTAAGCTCAGTTTTGGTGTCTCCCACAAGTTGTTGAATGTGAGCTTAAATGCTTTAGTTCAGATGTATACTCTCTGTCAGAGGTTTAGTACATACTTTAAAACATCATGTATTAATGCGGGGCGGCATGGTGGCTTAGTGGTTAGCACGTTTGCCTCTCAGCGCTGGGGTCTTGGGTTTGATTCCCCATCTGAGCGGAGTTTCCATGTTCTCCCCGTGTCTGCGTGGGTTTCCTCCGGGGTCTCCGGTTTCCTCCCACAGTCCATAAACATGGAGGTCAGGTAAATTGGGTACTCTAAAATTGTCCATGTGTCCGTCCGTGTGTGTGTGTCACCCAGCGATGGACTGGCGCCCTGTCCTGGGCTTAGCTGACTACTGTAATGCCTTGCCCTGCGCCCAGTGAGGGGGTAGGGGACTAACCGCGACCCTGATAAGGATTAAGCGGGTGTTATAATGGATGAATGAATGTATTAATGCATAAAGATATTTACTGTAACAAACATGAACATAAGATGAACATACTGTATGTTACATGCAAAACAAATGAACAGATTTCCATAGTACACAATGTTATGTGTGGAGGCTTCAAAGTTATCAACTATAACTGTATCCTCAAGCTGTTTTGAACTCTAATCCAGTAACTTTTATAGTCTTGTTGGTTGTGTCTGAGTCACCATTAGATATTGTTTCAAATAATTGGATTCAGTAATGTCTGTTATAAAATGATACCTTTTTATTTGAGTATCAAAACCTCACAATGGGGCCCCAAGTGACTCAGCAGGCTAAGATGCTGACACTATGACCAAAGGATTGCGAGTACGATTCCCAGTCATTCTGTTAGCCTTCAGCTGTGCTCCCTCTGGGTGGGTAAATGGCGCTCTCACTCTCCCTATCACTCACACATTGCAATGTATGCTGGCTCAGGCATCTACTGATTGGTCCATTCGGAGCTGGGAACCCTGCGCTTTCCTCTGAACGCGTTGGCTCCCCAGTGAGTGTATCAAGCAGTAGTACGAAAAGAGACAGTGGCTGCATCACATGCAATGAAGGAGGTGTGTGCATGTCTTCACCCTCCTAGAGTCAAGGACAGTGCAAAGTGATGGGAAGAGCCCCCTAGCGGATGGGATGTTTAATTGACTACTACCACATTGGGAAGGGAGAAAATTGGCAAAAAATGTAAAAAAAAAATAAAAATAAAAACTTCACAATGAAGAAGATGACACTGCTGCCATGAAAAGCTTATCTTGTTTGCACAAATGTCTCACCTCAGCTAGGTAGAACTCATCGTAGCCCTTCTTGTGGTTTTTGCCTTTGTAATAGTTGCTGGAAGCCACAATCACATCCACAGCCACCATACTCAGGATGAACATGTGGAACACAGAAGATCGCATCAGTTTCTGTGGAGACAAAAAGGGAGGGTGTTGTTTGGGTAATCTGGGACAGCACAAGGGCACTGTGCCCAACTCTAGGCTCAGACAACTTCTGGTACCACAGTTTCAGTTCATGGGAATAGAACAGGCATTCGCATAGGGATCATTGCTCTAAACTTCTGTGAGTAGGGATTAGCATGTTCCCATCCTAACTGTAGCCTTAGTGACCCAAAACACAGCAACCCGACTGTTCACAGATCTGAAGCCGAGGGCAGTCATTTTTAAACTAGGGCACCGTGACACACTAACATTGTGCAGTTCTTTGCAAAGGTGCATTTAAATGGTTCATGTAAGTCAAAATCTTTGCTAAAATCTCTTCTCTCATTTATATGTATGACAGCAACAAATTAGCTAGCCAGTGTGCCCTAAGGACAAAAAGACATTCTGAAAGCCAGATGTTGTACTAATAGTTAAAATATGTGAAATAAAAACAGAAGAAAAGAATTATCCACAGCCTTTTTGAAATATGTCTACTGAAAATAACCACAAAAAAAAACACTTCTGTAATGCACATTTCCTTTTGTGACAGGGTAGCTTGACCCATTCCTCAATGAGATCCAAAAGGAGCCCTATTGAAGCAGATCCTTCATTTTCTGCTGGTTTCTAATAGAGTCTATTAATCACAGGCAGGACAGAGCAGGCTTCAGTGCACACTGCCAGGCCAAAAGCCGCTCTCTGAGACCTGTCCCAGGTCCCTCAATCTGCACATGCTGCCATGGATAGGCAGGGAAGCAGACAAAATCAGCTCCATAGGAGCTCATGGGATCTGCTTTAGTTCACGTGTGAACTGATTTTGTAGTGAGAACTTGTTGCAATAGCTTGCCTTAATAATAAAAACTAAGCATATAGTCTAACACTAAGTATAAGGGATTTCCACAAGGAAAGCAGTATCCCACAGTTTCAAAGTAGTAAAGGAAAAGCAACTTGGTTGGAGTGGTAGGCAATACAACTCCTACAAACAATCATGTGTCCCAAGCAAACCTGAAAAGGTAAATTTTTTAATCAGAATCTCTTTATTTTGTTACACATATATGAGGAATTTGACTTGGTGAGAGAGATCCACGTATGACAAGTAACAAGCACAATAAACAGTAAGTATAATAGAGAATAATAAAGTAAATAAGAAGAAGCTGTTCCTGTGCCGTTTTGTGCGGGTTTTGATTGTCCTTTGCAAGAGGGGACTGTCTGGAAGAAGTGATGTCCAGGATGTGAGGGTTCAGTTATGATTTTGCCAGCACACTTCTTCACCCTGTTGGTGTAGATCTCATGAAGTATTGGCAGATCCTCTCTGCTGTCCTGATGATGCACTGGGGTTTGGCTCATTCTTGGGAGGTGAAAGAACCAAACCAGATGGTTATGGATGCTGTGAGGATGGACTCGATGATTGCTGTGTAGAACTGGATCATCAGAGTCTGTGACAGGTTGAATTTCTTGAGCTGTTTTAAGAAGAACATTATTTGCTTAGAGATTCAGACTTCAGGTCTTTGGATATGGTGGTGCCCAATAACTTGATTGACGACACGGTGAAAACTGCAGAGCCATTAATGTGAAGGGGAGGTAAGGGTTTGCGTCAGATATCCACCACCATCTATACAGTCTTTCCTGTGTTTAGCAGCAGGTGGTTGTTGCTGCACCAGGAGACCAGCTGCTCACCCTCCTTCCTCTAGGCCAGGGGTAGGCAACTCCAGTCCTGGAGTGCCGGTTTCCTGCACAGTTTGGTGATCTACCTGATCAAACACACCTGATTCAACTCAGCGGGCAATTAGCATGTTTAATTGTAGTGTCAGAGCAGTGACATCACCAAACTGTGCAGGAAACCGGCACTCCAGGACTGGAGTTGCCTACCCCTGCTCTAGGCAGATTCATCCCCATTGGTTATGAGGCCCACCAGCATGGAGTCATCCGCAATTTTTTTCTTTACAGCTGGGTCCTTGGAGACTGAAGAGAAGGGGCAATAGAACACAATCTTGTAGAACACCATTACTGAGTGTCCAGAGGATTGAAGTGTGTTTCCCTGTTTGTCAGGAAGTCCACCATCCACTGACACATGGAGTCCGGCAATGACAGCTGGGACAGGCCAGTAGTCATTAAGTGTAGTGACGGTCGGTTTATTGAGAACTGGGATGATGGTGGAGGTGTTGAAGCTTGCTGGAACACGGCAGAGTTTTGTTGAAGATGCCGGTCCAGATTGGTGCTAGCTGGTCACAGCAGTGTTTTAGGGTGGATGGAGAGATTGACTGTAATGTAAGGATCACACTGCTGTTTGCTAAAGAAACCGTAGTTTTTGCACTATATTCTAATATTTACTTATACCTCTTTTCTGTTGCCTTCATGATTCCTATGATTGTGTTGAAAACAGACTAGCATTAGCATATGTAGTCACCATATTTAATACTTGGGAGTTGTGAGTAGTAGCTGTATGAAAAACTGTGCTGAGTGGTGGAGTTATGGAAAACAGAGAGAGAGACCGTTGGAATATTACTTCCAGTGACTCCAGATTAGAGTATAAGAACAAGTCACTAATGACCACAGTCTACACATATGTGCATATAATTTAAAGTACTGGTTTAGGAATTCCTAAATAGCATTCTACTAGTGCATCTCCAAAAATGAGAATCTTGTGAAAAAAGTTATTTTGTGTTCATAAATGAATTCAAAAACGTAAACTGTCAGATATTTTATTTTAATTACGTGTGACATGACATATTTCAAGCCATTTTTGTTTTACTGTTGATACTGTTTGTATAGTCATTTACTCATTACACTTGTAATGAAATATTTTAATAATATACACCCTACTTATCAACACTAAAATAAAAAAGGTTTGAAATGTCACTGTACATGTAAATCAATTACAATGACAGTTCAGCTATTTGAATTAAATTATGAACATGAACACATGAACACAATGTTCAAACTTTTTGAGATGCACTAGTATTTAGTTTAATGACAACTATTACAATGGAGGTAGATTACATATCTATGTACATAGCACCCATTGCATAAATAAAATGTAAAAAAAATCTATAAAACACACAAAACATGCAAATAATTATATCTTTTCTGTCTTGCTTTGTGAAGTAAGGTCCCACAAATTCTTCGGATGTTCTACATAGACACGCAGATGTGCCACAGTTTGACCAAGCTCTGTGATTTTCACTGAATATAGTAGTATGCTAATTAAGTAATTATGCAAAAGTTCTAGCACAGTTTATCTCAAATGAATGTGAAAAGCAGTCACACTCATTAGTAAGACAGTCAAGCTCACAGAGAATCAATAATATTTGCACGTGAAGCAGTGACTTTCATCCATGACATTACGTGGACTCTGCTGTGTTTCTGAATTTAATTGATCATAGCTGGAATAAGTTATAAAACAAGGGGGTAGTACACTTTGCTTTGAAACTGTGGATGTGGTGCAGCACTTGTGCATGGCAGTCCGAATGCACCCACACAGCTTGTGGGTGGGTGGATTAATTGACAAGATCTTAGGGAAAGAAAGGGACACAGGGAGAGGGAGCGGGTGAGAAAAATGGGAAAATGGGAGACTTGTTTTTTTGGGCTGGCGCACAGAATCGTAACTCTCTGAGAAGAGTGAGAGCAGCCACAAGCAGAGACATTATGCAAATTCTTTATACCCATCTGGTCTTCACAGGAGAGAGTAGACTGCCCATACTGAGCTCAAAGGGGAACTCCATTATCTTTATCAGTTAATATAAATAAATCATAAATCTGTGTGGAGATTTCTAGATATTACATAATATATGAGACGACAGCTATTTTTTAAAGATATATGCAGTGTGATTTAGGGATGCACTGTTCATGTTGTTGTTGTGGTCTATTCTAATTTCTTTAAATAAATTCATTCATCAGTTAATGCACAAGAGTGAATAAAGAGAGATGACTGTAGTGTGCTGCTGTAGTGTGCAAAGAAATGTCTGTGTCGGTAATGCATGAAGTAATGGTGAAAAATCTGAATACATTAAACAGAGAAACAAGTCTGGAAATGCCAAAGTCAAGGGTTTCATACAATAATGCACAGGTGATATATATATCTACACACAATATGGTGAATATGTGTTTTCTTAACTGGTGAGGAAAAGTGGAATTCTGAATTCTTTGATTCAAATTTGGAGTCAAAATTTGTTCTGTAGAGACCAGAGTTGAAGTCAGCCCACCTCCTCATTTGGTTACCCCACCCCCTTTTGTCATTCTACAGTCATCGGCTGAAACAAAACAAAGATGCTGAAGCTTCAGTTCAATCAGTTTAACCTCGTTCTACTGTCAACAACCACAGGTTAAAAGAAAAAAATTAACTGTTCAAACAGAAGGTGGACTTGGTCAAGAGCAGAAAATACATTTTGACAGACCATCGAACAACACCAAGACAAATCTACAGAGTACAAATACCACCAAGTCCAGTATTTCTAACTATGTTAGCATTAGCTGGCTGGCTAACAGCTAGAGTTACTACAGCTAGGGTTGTCAGGTTCAGCAAACACAACTGTTGGAATCAGACACTGTAGATGAAAAGTCACTTGAAAGACTATTTAAATGAGAAAAACGACATTGAAAATAGGCTGTTTAGTCATTGAAAACACGTGGGAAAAAGGTGGAGCTATGCATCATGCTGCAGCCAAACAGCAGCGGTGATAAACCTGTGGACGATGCTACTATCCATGATTTATACAGTCATTGGTTGGAACAAACCTTGTATCTCTGAAAAAAGTAACTTTAAAGGAGAAACTTTTAATGGACCTGTTCATGAAATTTCAACTGGCATTTTCAAATGATATACCATTTTGTTTCAACAGCAACAATACAAACAACATACAAGACATAAGACATATATAGATACAGTGGTGCTTGAAAGTTTGTGAACCCTTTAGAATTTTCTATATTTCTGCAAAAATATGACCTAAAACATCATCAGATTTTATCAGATTTTAACAGATTTTTAAAGTCCTAAAATAGATTAATAGAATGAAATAAATTAGACAAAACATTATATTTGGTCATTTATATTTTCAGGAAAATGATCAATTATGACATATTTGTGAATGGCAAAAGTATGTGAACTTCAAGAATTAGAAGTTAATTTGAAGGTGAAATTAGAGTCGGGTGTTTTCAATCAATGGTATGACAATCAGGTGTGAGTGGGTACCCTGTTTTATTTAAAGAACAGGGATATATCAAAGTCTACAATTCACAACAAGTTTGAGGAAGTGTTCATGACATGAACAGAGGAGATTTGTGAGGAACTGAGTTGTTGATCCTCATCAGGCTGGAAAAGGTTACAAAACCATCTCTAGAGTTTGGACTACACCAATCTACAATCAGACAGATAGTATATAAATGGAGGAAATTCAAGACCATTGTTATCCTCCCCAGGAGTGATTGACCAACAAAGATTACTCCAAGAGTAAGGCGTGTAATAGTCTGCAAGGTCACAAAGGACCCCAGGGTAACTTCTAAGTAACTGAAGGTCTCACTCACATTGGCACATGTTAATGTTCATGAGTCCACCATAGGGCTGGGACGATATGGCCTAAAATCAATATTGCGATATATTGAGCAGTTCACCTCGATAACGATAAATGGACGATAATACTAATACACACACACCCCAAAAATAAAGAATGTGTTAGGCCAACATAAGTACTTCATAACCAGTTATATTGATGGTACAATTCCCTTTTTATTACCACTTTAATGAACTTTAAAGCATAAATAAATGAAGAAAATGTCCTGGACAGAAAAGACACCATTAACCTCATTAATACACTCACTCCTGAGGTGGTATTTAGAATTTACTTCAAAAAGCTCCTGGTTTGTATGTTTACGGTCAATATGCTTTCTGATGTTGCATCTGTTCATAAGAACTTTGCACATAGGACATTTTTACCGGACAACAGATCTCACGCGAACTCTTCTTTTGAGTGCATAAATTCCCAGGTCTTCTTCTGCTCTGAGTGGACATGGCTTGGCACTGGGTGGACACAGCTCTGCACTGGGTGGGAACTGCTTGGTACTGCGCTTTACACTGGATGGGCACAGATCTGCACTGGTTCCTGCAACTTTACACTGGGTGTGAATGGCTCAGCACTAGGTGGGCACAGCTTGGGACTTGTAGAACATGGCTTTGACAGAGGTGTTGTGGTTGATTGTTTAGTCTTACACACAATCAAATGATTTTCAAAGTCTTCTTTACGCAGCACCATTGACTGACAGTATATGCAGTGGTAATGGAGTTGTGTCCTGCACCCTAAGCCACATCAGTGAATAGTGTATCCTGAAACATGAGAAAATAAATTCTATAAAGTGTGGGGCCATAAAAATAATTGTAGGTCTCTGAAAGGCTTAGTAATGACAGTAACTGGCTTTTGACACAACAGTACAACAAATTGTACAATATTGAACGATATACCGGTATATATATTTATATAACGGTATAAAATTATATAAATATGATTAAGCCTCAAATGACAACAAGGTATATAAACCTTGACTATACTGTTTAAAAATGTTGTATATTTGAGGCTTAATCATACGTGCAGTTTACAAAGTCTGATATTAATATAATTAGTCTGATATTGATATAATTACAGGTAGTCCATAATTTACGACGTTGATCCGTTCCTACGTCGCGTCGTAAACCGAATTTCGTGTAAGTCAGAACATACATACATACTGTACATAAATAACATACTGTAAGCACTTATCCTATCCTAACACCTATCCTAACACAGTAATGATCAAAAAACACATATAAAATACGTTTAATAATGAAATGAAACAGCCACGCAACTGTGTATTCTTCCACCGTGCACACGAAACACGAAACAAGGCCTTATACAGTAAATGGGAGATGTGACTATGAAACATTGTAACTTGGGGACAACATAACCCGGGGACTACCTGTAGTTTGATATTTATATAATTAGACTGATATTTATATAATTATATACAGCTATGACATGTTCAGCATTGTAGATAACTATTATATGTTAGATATTGTGCGACTTATTGTACAACCTATGTTGTGCTGATGTTGGCTTATAATACTCTATGAAGCAAAACGGACAATGATATTTGTCGCAGCATGTGTCACATCGCTCATATATCGGCAACGATCTTCCTTCTTGTATGGAAATATGCACTGCAACACATATAACCGTCGCAAACATCCTTTAACATTTGCAGTTTACATGTGTTTACCGCATATGTGCTGCCACTGGCGCAAGACTGCTGGCGTAAATCAGTGGCTCTGCGGCTCTGCAGTCAGATCATTCTCTGTAGGGCCCGCACTGGTAGGGCAGCCTGTAGTCACGTGACTACAGGCTGCCCTACGGAGAGCAACATCTTAAAGGAACATGAACGTAGCCGACAAAAAAGACAAAACGTTGAATAACAATGGTGTTCATGGCAGGGTTGCAAGGAGAAAGCCACTGCTCTCCAAAAAGAACACTGTTGCTTGTCTGCAGTTTGTTAAAGATCATGTGGACAAGCCAGAACGCTATTGGAAACATGCTTTGTGGATGGATGAGACCAAAATATCACTTTTGAGGACTGTCCATGAACTGAATCTCAAAAGACGGTGGGTCATGCAGCAAAACAATGACCCTAAGCAAAGAAGTTAAAGAACAGTTACCGGAAACATTTAGTTGCAGTTATTGCTGCAAAGGGGGGGTCACACCAAATACTGAAAGCAAAGGTTCACATTCTTTTGCCACTAACAAATATATCATATTTGATCATTTTGCTCAATAAATAAATGACCAAGTATAATATTTTGTCTAATTTGCTTAACTGGGTTCTCTGTATCTACCTTTAGTACTAGGAAAACTCTAAAAGGTTCAAAAACTTTCAAGCACCACTGAATAAGCAGCTATGACAGCTGCAGACACAGGGTCAAATTCCATCAGCACAGACAGATAAAAGAAACACTCTCCCGAAGGGTGAGACAGCCAGACTGAGCCACATGTGGAACTCCACAGCCTCAGGGCTACACACATGAACACACACCCAGTCCAGCACAGACATCCTGTGACAAGCCTATGCGCCAAAGCAAATATTTAGAAACACATAATCTAAGAACAGATTTCTTGCTTTTTGGTGTGTTCCATTACTAATCTGTACATTCTGTGATGTATTTTAATGACATTTTAAGTCTCATTCTGTCTTGCATTGTAATTATAAGATGTAATGGCTTTTGTATCCACTTAATTGTCTTGTTCCTACTATAGCTCAGACATTGCTTGATTTTAGGTTTCAGCAAGAGTCGCTTCATAAGCTTGTTTTGATACACCAAACTAGAGGAAATTATCTTTACATGTGCATCTAAAAATTAGAATATCATCGAAAAGTTTTATTGCAAAAATTTATTTTAGTAATTCAACTTAAAAAGTGAAATTCTTTGGATTAATTATATACAGAGTTATTTATAAAAGAAATAAACACTCTCTGTGTAATGAATCTATATAATAATTTTTATTTTTTTCAGATGCACCTGAATATTGGTTAGCATTTTAAGATCACTGTACAAATCATTCACTTGCTGTCATTCATTTGTCATTTGTGCAAAAAACAGTGGGCCAGGTGCCATATCAATGATATAGTTTTTTGATTGTATATTTATTTTCATGTATTCATATGAATCCAGTGAGTATCCTTCTACCATACAAAGATACCAGGAAAAGCTACAGAGTACGTAGAACTACAGGTTAGAGGAGCATATTTATTGTTAGGTTTCACTTTTCCTCTGCTCCTGGTTTCTCCTGATGCCCCCTCCCAGACTAGGATGGTCCGTGACAAAGCAGTTTGACATTTCCAGTTCCTAGACACTCAACCTCCCCAAGGATGTTTTGGCTGAGGGGGACTGGCAGATGACTCCATTTTCTCAGGGTCTTGACTTCACCCCCATACACTCCCAGTTGCCAGATGCCACGCTATTAACATGGTAGAGGGGGTGGGGCCTGGAAGCCTGTTACTGTAGCCTCTCTGTTGTCTCTGCCTTGGCTGTCCCCTGTGGTTTGCAAGCTTTTCACTCTCACATTTCATTTCTTCCCACTGACTAGAGCTGCCGACCGTTTATAAAGACAGCGCTGTAGATGCAACCTAAGGTGTGCTGGCCTACTTTCTCTGATTTTGCTGGTGGCACATCACTGTGTGCAGAAGATGTCAAAATCAATTTAATAGCTACTATTGCGAGACAAGATGGTTCTCTCTCTCCCTGTGTTTGATGCAGACCAATTTGTATGCTCCAAATTTTTCCCACCGGCTTTCAGAAATGTGTCGTTATCTCTACTTTGGGGTGTTTGAAACTTCAGGTGCTACATCTATCAACTGACACACAATTAACTTTCTCTCTGACAAGGTGTTTATATTCTTTCAGTGCCAGGGCAAGGACTCAGCATCACATCAAAATCAAAAATGTAGATTCATATCATAATCAAAGAAACAGCTTTGGCTAAAAACACACATGTATACAGAATGACTTTGCTGTTCATTGTTTGATAGTATCTGAGTAAGGCATTTACTAATGAAAACTAAAGTATGTCAATATACAAAAATGAGGCCAAAACATAATTATACTGTAATTAAGAAATCTGGAATCACTTGTAATAATTTCTCTTAAACCTCTTAAACTGACTCTTATTACACCGTAAGGATTATTATCCAGTAACAACCCTGGAAACACTTCAAACTAGCTGAGTGTTCCTTGGCATATATATGCCAGTCTAGAATCTCTGGTGTAAAATATCAAATGTGAACAATTTTACACTGAAAATTAATTCAGCAATTCCAGTCCAAATGCTGATACTGGAGATGCTAACACTGACAACAAACACTATACTGAGTAGACTCAAAAGAGCACAATAGTCACTAAAACAGCTCAGTGGTTTCATTTAATATACATCAACAAAAAAAATCTCACAACCTGCTCAAATCACATGCAGGTAGGGCTGCAGCTAACGATTATTTTAGTAATCGATTATTCTATCGATTATTCTTGCGATTAATCGAGTAATCGGGAAAAAATTAATGAAAGAAATCAGGTTCTGCAATAACTACTTAAGCTTATTTTAAAAGTAATAGAAATACACAAAAAATAACTTTAAAGCTTTTTAATTAAATATTTTATTGCTTAAAATACAATAACAGCCTCCATTTCAGGTTCAAGTTTAAAACTCTTGCTTTTTTTCAAAATCAAAACAGAAGAGAAATACATTTTTAGAAATCACATTAAAGGTAAAAAGCAAACATAAATTAAGGCACAATACAGTAAACATTGCCATTTTATATATTCTACTTTGGATTTTAAGTCTGTGTGACAAAACTCTTGCTTTTTTAAAGTGCAAAAACATAGAAATAAAATAAAATCACATTGATTTAAAGGTAAAAAGCAAACAAATTAAGAACAATAAACAATTTCAAGTCTGAGATATAACAACATCCACTTCTAGGTTTTCTACATGTTGAATGAAATATTTTCTTTTTTACAAAGCCAACATATATTGAACATTATTCTTACAAACAATATAAATACAACATATAACAATTGAGGAAAGTGCTAAGTGTTCAACATGCTAAGAACTGAGGCTTGCCTTGCGCTTCAATGCAATGTTTTCTGCTGCTGAAAACAGGCACTCTGATGGTGTGGATGTAGCTGAAATACACAGCAGAGACTTTGCCAGTTCTGCCAGTGTTGGATAGCGCGCTGCGTTTCCTATTGTCATTTTCTTCTCACACGTTGTCGCTCTTTTCCCTCGTCGCTTCCATATTCCCGCTTCTCAACTAAAAATCTCCGCACCTCCTCCTTCCTGTGCGTCTGTGATGTAAGCGTGGTGTGCCACATTAAAAGTCGTCCGTGCGAAATACCGTGTTTTAAAATTAAATAAACGATTACTCGAGGCACAGAAAATTACTCGATCATTTTTTGATCATTTTTTGTAATTTTGTAACTCGAATTACTCGAGTAATCGTTTCACCCCTACATGCAGGTTTCACAGTTAATATCTGATAGACATGTTTCTGTGGTTAATCACTACATTATCAGTAAACAACTAACAAATGTACCCTTAAAGCTACAACATGGTCCTTGAAGGTAAACTGTATATACTTTCCCAAAGGAAAATAGCATACTGGTGTCGTTTTATAGCAAATTTAAGACTTACGTTGTGAGGGTTTGTAGGGGCAATGCAAAAGAACTGCAACATAATCTGTTAGAATTACAAAGTACATTCCTTAACTAAATATATTGAAGCTGTACCTTTGAGGGTACCACCCCAATAACAGAAAAAGTAATTCTCCGGTGTTGGCTCAGTACTTTGTGTGCGACATACTGCACAACCATTTCAAACACAGGATTTGTACACATAAACCACCTTTAGAGGAATTGGGAGTGGTCTTCAATCAGTTTTAGTGACAATAACTGTCATAAATACATAGGAATCTAATCCAAAATGAGTCTGCTTTGTGAATACCAGGCAATGTTAGTAATTGTTTGTAAGTAATATTTCAATTTTGATGGAAAACAGCAAAAGAATAATTAATCATTCATCCTTGATAGTACATCATCAGACATGAGATTTGATCTGCACTTTCAAATAACAAGATTATTTTTTTTTCTTTAAATGTAATTTTATAAATCCAGCAGGCATGATCACACTGCGAGAATGATCGGAGAATGTTGTCTACATTCTTGCAACGTTGATACAACACTGTGATGTGGTTCTTTGCTTGTTGGGCAGCTTTCTCTACCATTTCTCTGTGTCATTGATTCAAAGCACTGATCTGGTGAATCCCTAAAAGATACCTGAGTGCCAACAGCACTGGCAAATGTGGGAGGATGAATGACGTAATGAATCAGAGAGTGAGGTGAGTTACACATCAGGTTCATGAGGTACTTCATATTTTAAAAGTACTATTATGGCAGATGTGTGTTAAGGACACACAGTGAAAGAATTGGAAGAGGGTAAGGGACTTCAGTCTGCGCACTATCAGAGTTTCCAGGAAAAAGGCAATGTGTCCTTGTTTTGTGAAATTGGAGTGATGGATAGGTTACTGGTCAGCACACTCTCTTGAGACCACCCTGTGGTCCACTAGAACAGGTCACTCACTCACACCATCTCTGTCTCACACACATCCAACAACACAAGCAAGTTTCCCTGTATCCTTTGTAGCAAAAAACGGACCAAAAACAAAAGAAAACTATAGAAAGCAATGAATAAATGAACACACAATACATTTTGCTGACATACTAGAAAATACTTTTGCCACAATCAATTAACTGGTGTAAGAATAGAGAGATAAAGTATGTGCAAAACTCCCTTCATGGGACCAAACAAAAGGCTTTCTGGCTAAAGACACTGAGATAAATATATAAATAGCTCCACCATGCTAGTCAGTCCAAGAGTTTGAAATAATTCTCAATATTATCATATCTTTAATTCCACAAACTCCAGTTATAACAGAATGATGAAGACAGTGTGCAACACATTTGCCTCCAAACGAACTCTGGAAACTGACCGCAATAGCATCACACATTTAAAGAAGGGCTGCTGTTCCTTCTGCTGTCTTCTACTGCCAGGCAAGACAAATTAAGCATTAAATGGTAGATTAAATAAGCCAAGTAATGCTGAAAAAGCTGTTGAAAGAGTTTGCTTAAATAATTCTTGCTATAGAAGCAGGTTTCATGTGAACTACAATAAATTAACTGTAAAAATTACATTACACAACCTTCATTTTTTGGGGATAGATATTCATCTACTTTGTAGCCGCCATTCTAGTGTTTAAACAGTGCATACACATTATACAGTTGTTCACCAAGCATGTAAATAAATGTCTCTTGAATCTCATTCACTGAAACATAAAATTCATACATGCATAACAAGGCACTTTGTTTACTGAAACAAGGGAAACTATTTCTGTTGCAGCATAATTCAGCAGGTAAGTCCTGGTGCCTCCGCTAGAGTGTTTAATTAAGCAAACATACTATAAATAGCCTGTGGGAGGCTAGCGGGGCCCAAATCCCTCTGCTTATCAGTGCCATTACTGGAACAGCATGATTCATGCTTGGGCTGGGATCGGCTGGTTAATTAAAGCCGACTGTCCTCTGGAATTCCCCATTTGATTTCCTGTCTGACTCAGCCAGGTGAGGGACATGGTGTGAGCCTGGATAGGACATTGCTGCTAGGTGAAGAGAAATGAATTTGTTGGACTCTAACCACATGGCTGTGGGCAGAGAAAGCCTCCTGGGAGCAATGACTGCGGGAGGCAGGGTCAAAGGTGAGGGTGAAGGGTTTGCTTTAAATAATCTTAACAGCATGAAGCAGAAAGGTCATATTTATAGGTTACGGTGTTCCCTCTCTGGGTGATAACAGGTAGGAGAATATAGGGTATGTTTCTACACTTCTCGGTCAACTGATCATGTGCGCTCCTGCTTTTCTGGAATGAACACATCAATTTTGATTTATTATTACTTGCTGTAATTCATATATTTTTAAATAGAAGATAAAGAAATTAACTCTAAGGTGAAGTACCTGTGTTACAATGTAGTACAGTAAATTAGCCAGTTAGTTTGCTAACATTGTTTTTGTCTTTTTTTGACAAATAAACTTAACTTTAAAAAGAAATGAAAAGTGCTATCCTCACTCTCATTTTGTAAAAACAACCTATACAACCACCTAAATAGATTTCTGACTGAATGGATGCTTTGCATACACATGTTAACTTTTGGACTTTTGTTATGTAAAAGAGCAGTTTACTTCCACACCAATAAAACCACATATACTCCCTACTCCACTCTTGTCAACAACTAGAGCTGAATTTGATCAGATTCATCAACTCTGAAAGAAGTCTGCACCAGTGTAATTACATACTCTCACCAGAGAGATCTTAAAATCCCCTGAAGTTACGGACTACTGCTTTAATGGGGTTATCTATAATACTTTGTTTACTTCAAAGAGGAAGAAAACATCCTCATGCAATGAAAGAAAAAAAACTACATAGTAAACTACAGCTGCAAATATATGTTTGCTATAGGTCATGAGTCATGCTTTGGTCTCACTTGCTGAAAACCCAGATCTGTCAATAGGCTTATGATACAGACAGTGCTTGAGAAAAAAAAATATCATTTGGTTTAACAGTCAGTAAAACACTGTGTGCTAAATACTACACAGACAAAAATAACCTAACTTCTTCAAATGTCTGAAGCCTGCACACCTTGTGTCGTGAAAATGTCTCCAGTGAAGCACACTCCACTGATTTCAGTTCATCTACAATTCAATTGCAAATCCTTACCTGGAAGGTCAGAATTTAAACTCTAATTAAACATTTATTACTTTTACAATATCTGTGTGACTGCTGTTTGAAGGGTTGGCTCTCAGTCAATTTTTAAAATCTTCTTGCTAGCAAGAAAAGTTCAAAAGCCAGAATGATGAGAGAGATTTCTAGCACTAATGTTTCTACAGGCACATTAGAATATCTTTACTGTAATATTGTAAGGAAGTGCAAAGGGCTAATTAACATCTATGTGGCCTGTGGAGAGTAGAACAAGAAAACCTCATTAACCTTAACCATTTAATGAAACATGACTCGAGCTGAATACATCACAGAGCTGAAGCTAAATCTCCTTTTATCCACATGACTGGAGCAAAAAACTTTTCTTTCCTCCACAGTGTCAAATCTGCTGCATATAATCTCTTATCGTGCATTCATATTAAAAGTAATATATTTCAAAAATTGTATTCTATGGCAAATTTGCTTTTAAATGACCTGTCTGATGGAAAAGTGATTAACTCCTGATATCATGATGTACAAGTAAGATTGACAAACAAGTGTTCCAACCATATATCACAATATTACTCAAAAACAAAGAAACGGTGTCTCATGGATTGCATATATAGATAGATAATGTCACTCTATATAGATCCGTTCTATGTAAATGAAGCCAAAACTCTTTCACCATCTTGTCAAATTTGGGGGCAGAGTGGAGAGTCAGTCACCTCTCCATTTGGTTACCCCACCTCCTCATTTGGTTGCATTGCCCACTTCTAACAGTCATTCTAGTCATTGGTTGAAGCTAATCAAAGACACTAAAGCATCTGTTCACCCCAGCGCAGTTTAACCTCTGCACTGTTACCTGTCAGCAGTAATGCACACTTTCATAGATTAAATACATATATATGCACAGAATTATTATGTGTAAGCAAACAGTTTGTTGGCATATTTGATGTTTTGGGCATGGAAAAAAATGGGCAAAGGGTCAAGGGTCAATTCCACACAGACAGATAGGGTCAAAAGGCAAGGCTTATGAGGTGCACCTGGTCAGCACTGATGGTGGTCTGAGGAGAGACAAACCACAAACCAGTGACAGGGTGTTGGATGTGTAAGGCTCACTGATGTGGGGTCTAACCTGGCCCACAAATGCCGCTCCCAACGGGAAAGTGCAGCCACTTTTAAAAAGAAGTCCCAAAAGCTAACCCTTCACTACAAAGCTAAAGAAGAAATCATCCTCACCAGTGGTTTCTTAGCAACTGTACCTTATCAGACTGAAAAGCCCTCCACAGAGTGGTGAAATCAGCCCATCTGATCACTGGGTCACCACTCACATTCATCTCCAAAATCTATATGAAATGCTAGAGAGAAAGGTGCACCATATCAAAATGGAACCAAATACCATAGCTGAGACCTTTTCACATTGCAGTGAAATGGCAAAATAACAGAGCACCTGGTCAAGTCATCTAAAAGACACTTTCTAAGCCAAATCACCTTCCAACTCATAATTTACCTTTTCATCTACAGCAAAAACCTTTATATCTACTCTTCTCCTTTAACAATGTGTTTTCTCAATCATGTGTCACCATCAATTTGTCATGTAATGAACATTATCTAAGAATGCAGGTAAAAATCTGAGATGCTGATTTTATTTGTAACAAAACATTGAACATAGGGGTGCAGGAAAAATCGCTTCGAGCTCGAATCGCCTTTCTCACATTGAACGATTCAGAATCGATTCTCTTTTTCAAAAAATCGATTTTTTTTGTGGGTGTGGATGTGCCTTCTCAGCCACCGTAGTGCTAGGCAAAACAAAAACGCAGCGTCGGCTATGTACAGGCATGCAAGACAAGCCGCAGTCTTTAAAAGCAACCATTTGGAAACACTTTGGATTTTACCGTCAACCCGGCCCGGGTAAGAAAGAGCTGGACGTGACTCATGCGATTGGCAGAGATTGCAACGATAAAGTAACGTATTTTATTTCGATTTGAAAGAATCTGAAAAAAATCGATTTGTTTGATTCCCAAAGATTTGCAGCCCTAGTTGAACATGAAAATACTCTTGTAAAAAATTTTAGGTGTACAAGTTGATCCCGACGTTTAGAAACCCTTAGTTTGTTTAGCTAAAAAAAGTCTAAGAAAGTTTAGCTTTATTTTATGCAATGAAATAGCAACGTTAGAGACGGTTAGCGTACTCAGTGCAGGTC